>SJYT01079059.1:218870-328282 GCA_006410635.1 Cephalophus harveyi | reverse complement strand
GCGGGGGCGGGAGGGCGGGGCGCAAGAGGGGACGGGTGGCAGTTTTTTTTCTGCCTTTCACCTGTAAGCCCAGTCCAATCGAGTGCCCAAACACACATTTTTTCAGGGTTGAAAAAGTACGTACAAACCAGGACTCACGGGAGACTGGACACACAGAGGCTCCGCTAAAGCCACTGAAGGAGGCAGAGTTTGGCAAACTGGAGTTTCTGCTTCAGTTCCAGCAGCCTCGGATGGTGGAGACATGTAATAAAGGTCAGCAGAGTGAGCAATATTCTTACTGGAGAGTCAGCCTAGGTTTGCTGAATACTTATTATGTGCCGGTGCTGTGCTGGGCGACAGAAACATAAGCAATCTGGGGTAAAGCCAAGACTGAGAGGCCATTTGAAGGCAGCCAGGCCCTAGATATGATGAACTGTCATCCTCCAGGCCTGTCTGAAGACCGGTCAAATCCTTTCCCTTCCAAAAAACTGAGGCACAGAGACAAATAATTAAATGTCGATTTTCCAAAAAATAATCATAAACGATCAAGTCTGTGCCTGCTTCTGCACCACAGGAATGCTGTGTCTGGGTTCATTCAAACCAGCCATGGGGCTGTCTCAGTCGGCTAGGGCTGCTGTAACAAATACAGCACAGGCCGGGTGTCCTAAGCAGCGGATGCTCATTTCTCCCAGTGGCGAAGGCTGCAGATTCTGTGTCTGGTGAGGGCCACTTCCTGGTTTGCAGATGGAGCCTTCCTGCTGTGTTCTCACATTACAAAGGGACTAGAAAGCTCTCTGGGGTCTCTTTAGAGGGACACTAATTCTAAGGACTCTCGAGAGTTCCTCCAACCGCAAGGAGAACAAACCAGTCCATCCTAAAGAAAATCCACCTTGAATATTCATTGGAAGGACTGATGCCAAAGCTAAAACTCCAATACTTTGGCCACCTGATGCAAAGAGCCAACTCATTGGAAAAGACCTTGGTGCTGGGAAATATTGAGGGCAGGAGGAGAAGTGGGTGGCAGAGGATGAGATAGTTGGATGGCATCACCTACTCAATGGACATGAATTTGAGCAAACTCTGGGAGATAGTGAAGGACAGGGAAGCCTGGCATGCTGCAGTCTAGGGGGTCAAAAAAAAAACTGGACATGACCTAGCAACTAACCAACAACAACAATGTCATCAGGGGGTTACACCCTCAAGACCTCATCACCTCACAAAGGCCCCATCTCCTAATACCAACATCCTGGGAGTCAGGATCTCAGCAAATCTTGGGGGACACAAAATTCAGTCCATGACGTGGACTAAGCAATGTGATCTGAGGACCTCCCCGTAGTAGACAGAAGGGGCTCTCCTTGTTTTGTACGGGTACAGCATAGGAGTTTGCAACATCTTTTTCCGCATCAAGCTAATAAGCTATTTCATTTTTTAAAATACCTATTTATTTGGCTTCACCAGGTCTTAGTTTCAGCACGGAATCTAGTTCCCTGACCAGGGGTCAAACCAGGGCCCCTGGCCTTGGAAGCGCAGAGTCTTAGCCACTGGACCACCAGGAAAGTCCCTCTAACTTCTTTTTTCCCACACGTAACACCTCACTTTTCCCCAAATGAAAACCTCTTTCCTTATTACTAAATAAGGAAACTTACATTTTTGAACACCTCCCATTTGTCCAACACTGTACCACGTGCTTTATACTGAACTCTCACAACACTCTGAGGAGGTTGGCACCCCAACCTGTGGATGAGGACACAGAGACTCAGAGAGATGAAGTCACCTGCCAAAAGCCACATAGCTGGTCATGAGCCAGTCAAATCCAAAGCCCACATATGCCTCTTCCAGTATCAGCAAAACCCTCATTGATTAATTCGCTGCACATAAGTGGGCTGTCGTGACTCCTTCCATGCTGATGGGAACAGATGGAGCTGATGAACAGAATCTACTCAGCCAGGCTTTCTCTGGCCAAGGCTGCTCCCAGAGACAGGGCCTGGGAGCAAGTGCCCTCCCTCCAGTGGACAGGAGGGTGGACAGCTTCCAGCAGGGGGGGTGATGGGGTGGTGCCAGCACCCTCTGGCTGCCTTGCACAAAGACGTTCAGGCCATAGGTCTCTCAAGGGACCCTGGGATGGAGGGCCAGCGGCTCTGGCAGCAGCAGTCACTGTCCCTGGGATGGCATAGACGCCTTGTGAATGACTGGATTCAGATTCAGGTGGGAATGGAAATGAGACCCCTGAGCTGATCCCTGTGTGCCTCCCCCAGGGTCCATCTGGTCAACCCAAAGAGCCTTAATCAGTCATTGATGTTGAGCTGAACTCCTCAGTCATAAGCACCTACCAAGGACAGCAGCATGCATTCCACCCATCCCCATCTAATAGAACCCCCTGCTATTTCTAACACAAAACCTGGGGCCATGGCAGAACCACCTTAGAGGAAACTATCCATCCATCCATCCATCCATCCAACACAGAGGGCCCCCTTAGACAACCTGCTCTTTGACATGCTAGAAATGTCATGGGCTCTGATAAAGACTTGTTTTCAAATCTTGGTCTGCCACAAGCTATGTGAACTTGAGAGATTCACTAGACTTTCTTGTGTTCTCATCAGTGAGTCTACGTAGTAAGGTTCTGAAGGAAGGAGATGGAGCAGCACCTGGAGTGATACAAGGCTCTAAATGACAGCGTGGTGTGTTCACAAACGTGGATGCCCTACTAGACAGGGTCCCACCTCTTCCTCATCAGGCACGGATGGCCAGGGATTAAAGGAAACAGAAAAATCTTACTGGAAATTGTTATGTTAGTAGAAACAGCAATTTTACCAGCACTGTTTCCAAAGTAATACGGAAGGTAGAAAATATACCTTATTGTCTGGGGTGAGGTGGCAGAGGAGATGGTTCAAGCAGAACGTTGAAGGGGCCATTTGATTTCTTGCTGCTTTTAGTAAAAAGACAAGAGAAATGAGCTAAAGGCAGAACTGTTGACCAAATGAGAGGCAGAACTTTCCGGATTTGAAAATTCTCACCGTCTCCAGACAGTAAATGATGTTAAGCTTAAAGGGCTCCTAGGGAAAATTAAGTACAGGGTACCGTCAGGAAAATCAGTTTTATGGACGAACCCGTGTTTGGCTGTCTTAGTCGGCCTGGGTTGCCATACAGACAACAAATGCCATAGACTGGGCGCTTCAAAAACCCTGTCCTCATGAAGTGCATATTGGAGCTATTTGCAGGTAAGGCTTTTTTCCTAATGGAGGGAGCCCCCAATAGGATCCATAGGGCATCCACAACATTTTTAAGGAAATCATATTGGAAGAAGCATTGACAGCTTGGGCTGAAATGGACAGACAGCACAAATTGAAAAGATGCCTGAGTGTGTACAAGCAAACCCTGTTCAGCCAACCCTCATCTTCCTCACTACTCCTTCACCACTTACTAACTCTGGCCCAAACCCTTCTGTCCTATCCATTCTTCACAAATGCATTTTTTCTTTCCAAAATGTATAAAAAGACTCTGCTCTGGTTGCTTCTTTAGTTCTTCATTCTCTTATGGAGGCTCCTATGAATGTGTAACAATTTACTAAAATGTGTATGCTTTTCCCCTGTTATCTGTTTTTGTCTGTTTAATTCTTAGACCCAACTGGAGACCTAAAGAGGACAGAGGAGAATTTGTCCTCCCCTACAGTGGATAGATAATGATGGACAGATAGCTAGACAGATAGTTAGATAAATGTGTTGGATAGATACATAGACAGATAAAGATACAGGTATGGGATGAATAGATAGATGACAGATAGACAGAAGACTACAGAGGAAACATTTATTTTTACTGTCTTTCTAAAATGTGGACAAAGGCAAAGAAATGACACACAAGCATAAGTGAATAAGAACTCCAGAATACAAATTACTTACTTTTGTTCATCACACTCCAAGAGGAATTTTAGAAGCAAAACTCAATGCTTCCCAATTTCTCCTTTTATAGATTACCTTTGATGGATACATTTCTCCGCAATTTCAGACAACACCAACCAGGAGATTAAAACTCAACATAAACTAGAATTCTAAGAACCAGAGCTGGCCTGTTTCTGTCCCCTCTGACATACAAAAGAACATAAGGAGCAGAGGAAGGTGTCTGGATGCTCCGAGGGCTGGTTCCTGAAAATCTGTCCCAGGCTCCCTCTACCCAGCCGTGTGCATCCTTCCATGTGGATTCCTCGTCCTCATGTTCCTCGTACACAGGGGGAAGGTCACCATGTTTTGCCTGCTTCCCTAGAGTGTGTCACGCAGACCAAACAACCATTTGAAAGAATGCAGCTGTTTGGGATAAAAGCTATGCAGGGCCAACTACTGTCCCTTAATAACAGGACTGGGCCTCCAGAAACATGACAGGCAAATCACTTCTGTTGGGGCCCCGTGGGGCGTTAAGAGTTCTAATTCTCTGTGAGAGGCCCCGATGGAATGTGCAGCCATATGCCATGTGCGTATTTTTCTTTACATAAAGCTGATTATCTACCATTTTCTGGAAACGAAGAAAAATTACTTGTAATTATTCTAGGCTGAAAAAAATAGGGACTTCTGGAAGTTTTTGCCTCCCCTCCTACAATGCCCATTAACAGATATAAAGAGGAAATAATACCATGTGGACTGAGCATCGAGCAATAAATCAGAGCATGATTCACATCTTCAGAGGAGGTGAGCAAGAAGGATCTACCTTTAAAGAACTCCAGTTAAGGCAATTACCATTGTTATTTTAAAACACTGAAGTCCTCTATTGGCGAACACTTCAGAAAGCTGGCAGGAGTGAAGGGGTGGAAGGAACCCACATGACAAGCACAATTAGGGAGAAAAAAAGGCAAGCATTGTTTAAACCCAGTTCCTTAAATCCTCCCAGGCCTCGGCTGCCGGTTGGGAAGTCACCATTCCTGAAAGCCTATGATACTTTCTTAAGTTTTCAAAGAGCTGTCAGCAACACGCCAAGGATGGGAGGTGCTCAATGTGGGGCGTGGGTCAGGCAGGCTAATGGCTGTTGCCTCCTTTCTGCTCCAGAACCCTCTCCTGACAAGGTAGCATCCTGGGGCTTCTCGTCCATGAGCAAGGAGTGGATGGACCATGGCGAGGGTCTGAGATTCCACACTCAGACTATAAAATCATGGGCGAAAGAAGACGTGACAACAGGCAGGGCTGCCTGCCCTGTGGGCTAGAGGATGCTGGAAGGGTGTCTAGAGCCCATCTGGGGGCAACCTTTGCACTCGTGGACTTACACTAGAAAAATCTGATTTGGGGTTTGTTGTTGGTGGGGATGCTCTCAAAGCATGAGGAGAAGGACTGTTTTTTTTTTCACTTTTGGTATGCTGCAGATGGATGAAGGAAATGGCAACCCACTCCAGTATTCTTGCCTGGAGAATCCCATGGACAGAGGAGCTTGGTGGGCTACAGTCCACGGGTTGCAAAGAGTCAGACACGACTGAGCGACTTCACTCACTTCACTTCACCCTAAAACATAATGACTCAGAACATGAAATAAACCAAAGAAATACAAAATATAAGCCCCACTACTTTGGTAGTTTCAACAGACATAAAATTACTCTCTCCTAGTGCCAGAAAACTTTCTAAAGATGTAGTCCCAATTTCCGTACTCACCCCATTGGAGACCACCAGGCAAAGGGCCACACTCTAAGCAGTTCTAGTCTAGGCCTGTGTATTCCAAAGTTGCTGCTGGAAAACAAAGTCATCCAAGGTGATCTCAGGGAAAATGGCTCCGACGGTCACAGAGGATGTGAAAATGCTGCCTGTCCTGGTCATTCACTAGGCATGGTAGCATAGTAAAGGCTCTGAGGAATCCTGTTTCAAAAAATAAACTTTTTTTATTGAGCCCAGTTTTTCAAATTTATGTGCTCACTTTCTCTTTTTATCTCTTTTAATTTTTTTTACTTATTAATTTGTTTTTGTATAATACGTGTGAGATTTGCCAACTTACATTCCACTGGTCTGTATAGTCAAAGCTATGGTTTTTCCAGTAGTCAGGTACAGATGTGAGAGTTGGACCATAAAGAAGGCTGAGCACCCAAGAACTGATGCTTTCCAATTGCAGTGCTGTAGAAGACTCTTGAGAATCCCTTGGACAGCAAGATCAAACCAGACAATCCTAAAGGAAATCAACCCTGAACATTCGTTGGAAGGACTTGGAAGGACTGATGCTGAAGATAAAGCTCCAATACTTTGGCTACCTGATGCAAACAGCCGACTCATTGGAAAAGACTCTGATGGTGGGAAAGACAAGTCAGGAGGAGAAGTGGATAATGAAAGATGAGATGGTGGGATAGCATCACTGGCTCAATGAACGTGAGTTTGAGCAAACTCCAGGAGATAGTGAGGAACAGGGTAGCCTAGCATGCTGCAGTCCATGGGGTTGCAAAGAGTTGGACACAATTTAGCAACTGAACAACATCACACACTAAGAGATGTGGGTCTGGGGTCTGCCCTCATGGGAATCTGCCCAGCCCGAGACACTGAGAAGTCGGTCATAAGGCTGGACCCCAAAATGGCAAGTCCCCCAGCCTCAGTGAGTCTTTGCTAGCCCGTCGGCCCTGCAGCGGTGGTATCTGAACTCCTTTGCAGACAGTGGCAAATGGTCCAGGGAATTGCTCCCGGTGACACTGAGGTTCCTCTTTAATTGCTTAACCTCCACAGATGAGAACTCCAGTTGTTGGTGACACAACATGTTGGCAATTGCTTCACATGGTGGGACACGGTGGCCTTTAGTGAAAGTCTGTGTGTTGAATAAACTCAACCAAGGAGCTGACGAGTTATCCTAGGAACTCCAGGGTGCCAGCTATGGTGACACACTTCATGCTTCCCTGGGCTCACTCAAGCCAAGCCCGGAATGGACTTTTCTAAGTAGCTGGCATCAGGCAAACATCCCATGGTGCAATCAATGTCCTTACAGGAGGCTTTCAAACTCCACTTGGAAATACATTTGAATTCACTAATTCACTTATATTTAGTGACTATATTCACTAAACTCCCAATTGCCCTCTAACAAAACAATTATCTACAGTCAAGTTTCCACATACAGAACCCCAAGGGCCTTCACACTGGGGTCAGTAGCATAAGGGGTCTGATTTTGCAAGGACTGGTGTCCCTCTTGGTTTTAACAGTCATGGAGGCAGCTGATGAGGTGGTCCAGAATATTGCTGTCTCTCAAAGACCTGGAATTTTCTGCTGCTGTATCAAGTCAAAAACACAACAAAGTCAAGGCCACTTTCTCATTTCCAGCTCAATCTCCTTACTTTTTCTGCATTCCTAGCTCTATTTTGTATCCCTGTGGATACAGACTACTTTAAAGTCTGCTCTGATATATACCCTCCTGAGGCCAGAAAAAAGGTGTTTCCAGGCCTGGGGTTTCCTGGTAATAACACTGACATAGCATTTAGTCTCAGTCAACTTGTCTGCACGTCACATCATCCCCTCTGCCCGTCCAACACAAATTGCCAACCATTGCAGGCACCAAGAAACTTGCCACTGGATAGATGATAAGTGTCCTGGATAATCAGGATGGTATAATTATGAGATCCCCAGACCACGTCACACGCTTCTGTATGGTTATAAAACATGGCAGCACATTCTTGGATTCACCTCCCAGAGAAAGGTGAGCCTGCTTCTCTGCCTCTGAACGAGGGCCAACCATGGGCACAGGCTTCTGACAGTCAGCCTGCAGCGACGAGCCTCCAAGATGTCACCGGCTGCTCCTGGACTGGGAGGCGTCGTAAATCAACGTGGTCTGAGCCACTCCGTTTGGGGTGATTCGTTACTCAGCCAACAGATAACGAATTCACTTCTTGAATGGGACACCTGGTGCTCTTCCCACTTCTCTGATTTTCAGCGCACGCCGCTGACCTCTTCAGGACTCCCCCAGCTAGTAAGGCTCTCCCAGCTGGTAACCGCAAAGCACGCCTGCTGCTGCTGCTAAGTCACTTTAGTCGTGTCCGACTCTGTGTGACCCCATAGACGGCAGCCCACCATGCTCCACCGTCCCTGGGATTCTCCAGGCAAGAACACTGGAGTGGGTTGCCATTTCCTTCTCCAATGCATGAAAGTGAAAAGTGAAAGGGAAGCCGCGCGGTCGTGTCAGACTCTTTGCGACCCCATAGACTGCAGCAGACCAGGCTCTTCTGTCCGTGGGATTTTCCAGGCAAGAGTACTGGAGTGGGGTGCCATTGCCTTCTCGCAAAGCACACCTAGCCCCGCAGATTAGCCGTGGACAGTGCCCCTCCCACCTCCTCCTACCCCACGACTCACACTTTGCTCCACGCTGCTCACCTCAGGTGCTGACTCAGATTTTCTGTTTTCGATGCTTCTTGCTATGAAGCCCAGATGCTCACCGTAAACTGTCCGTACCCTCGGTTTTCAAGCTCACTCGCCCCCGAAATTGTCGTGTGCCCAGTAGATGGACAGACCCCACCCTGCAGGAAATGTACTCAGCCCAGCCTGTGGTCGGTGTCCACACGTTGCACAAGCTCACTCACTCAGTCATTCAAGTGTCTATGGAGCATTGACGGGGCTCCAGGAGCAGAACAAAGCTGATAATCTCTCACTGTTCAGTGGGAGCAAGGAGAAAACTCATCTCTTCATTAAGAGTGTGACGAGCCAGTACCAACCATGACCGTGCAGTTAGGGCAGAACAATTAAACGGGAAAGATCTATTTTTGCTGCTGTTGCAGGAGGTCTTGTCAGGCTGTGAATGGGCAAGAATCTGCAGTGGGTTGCCATTCTTGTCTCCAGGGGATTTTCCTGACCCAGGGATCAAACCCAGGTTCCCACATTGCTGGCAGATTCTTCCCACCTGAGCTGCCAGGGAAGCCCCTCACTGCTCTATCCCCAGTACCCAATACACAGCAAATTCTCGGTAACTGTTCAAGGGAGAGGAGGGAAGGAAAAAGGGAAGGGGATGCACTACTTCTTTGCTTCAAACAACCCAGAAAAAAATCTAGGCTGATGCAGTGCGGAGCCTCACCTGGGCTCTAGGCTAGAGCCCTCTGTGCTTCCTCGGCAGGGAAGGGAATATTGTGGCGACTTGGGCACCTGTCCCTTCGTCTGTCACTCAGCACAGGTACAGAGGACTCACCGTGAGTTCATTCATCTGCTGATGTTAGGCATCATCTTCACTGTACAAGGGGCAGAGGTAAACTCTGAGTAAAAAGCTTTGCCCAAGGTGAAGAGGAGCGCAGGGTTCAAGGTCAAGTCTTCCTTCTGGGATGCAAGTTCTTAAGGAGGCCCCTGGCTTTACTGAGGTCAGGGGCAGGACCTGAGTGAATCATCCCCATGCTCACCCGCAGCGGGGTGCACATGGGTGGTGCCCACTTCCTGCTTGGGTCAACAGCCTGACAGATTAGACAGCGTGTTGGGCTGGGGGTCACGGGATATGGGTTTTAGTCCAGGTTCTGCTATCAACCAGGTCCAGGAGCTCCACTCACAGCTGCCACAACCCCATGAAGAGAGTCACCGCTCACCTTCTCAGGAGGACACCATCACCAAGGTCCCCACAGGCCCCAGAGTGTTTCAGACGAGAGCCTGACAAGGAACCGGTGGGAGGACGCTTGATGGTGACACCCGAGCTTCGTATGCAATAGCTTTTCCCTTTTTGATTTGCTTTGACTCATTCATTCAACAAATGCTTGTTGGACATCCACTCAGGTAACAAAGGCACATCTACAAAGGCTCTTACCTTCAGTGGGGGCCTCTTTCCTGGGTTTCTCTCTCCACTTTTTCCTTATCTCTGAGTTCTAACCCTCATACTCCTCTCTGGAGAGAAGCCAGGGACCTCTTGGGCCGGAAAGGTGTTGGCACCTGTGCCAAATGGTCAACACAGATGTCCTCTCGGGGGAGGTGACTGGCCTCCGAAGGCCCAGATGAAGTCTTCAGTAGACACCACACTCTGCAGCCCCATCGCATGACGAGTGGGCTGGGTGACCTGTCTCAGCGTGGACTTCAAAACACGCTTTAGGAGGAAGCAGGGGAGGGCGCAAGGCAGGAGGGCAGAGACTACAGATTTGCTGGAAACAAGCATAGGAGGGCCTCTGGGCTCTGTATGGACGGGTGGTGAGTGTTGCCATCGCCTGCATGGCAGGAGGCCCAGGCGTGGCAGATGGCAGGGCCACAGCCTTAAATACAGCTTCATTAAGGAATTAGGTGGGTTATAACTTTCAGCCTACAGCGTGGCTCAGCGGGACTGCACTGTCTTCTTCCCACAGAGTCATCCACGCAGAAGCAAAGAACCGCTGCTGAGCTGTCTGGCCTGTGTGCACACTTGGTAGGAAGAGAAATGGTGTGCTGAGGAGGCGGGCGCAGTCCGTTGTCCTGAGAGTTGCTCCAGCTCTGCCACCCTGCGTGCAGGACGTTCGCTGGGTTAGTAAGGCCAGTCCCTTGTGGCCTCTTGTCCTTGGGTGAAGCTCCCAGGTGACTGGACTCTGGGTGGGTAAGTTGTCCCTGCCCGCCCCCGCCAACGCGTTTCATCATAAAAGAACCTCCGGTTTTCTTTGCATGGGACTTAATTGTTTGTACGCTTTCAATTAGGTTCTGGTTTCCCCTGCTTTCTCAGAGTTTATCTCAGACCTAACTGAGATTAAGGTGGTGTTTTTTTTTTTTAAAGACACTGTACAGATACCCCTTCTCAGGACTGATTAAATCCACACTCCATCTGGCATTACAAAAGCTGTTTCAAGCCTGGATTCCTTCTCTGAAGTTATTTGCCAGCAACCCATCCATAAATTAATGTTATGGTATGTTTATTAGTTTCTAGGCCTTTGAACAGTATATCGATTCGGGGCAGAGGCTTAGCATCTGGTTTAGCTGAAGAATTTAATTTTCTACAAACCACATTCTAATCATATCATCTGGTACTCAAACAAACACAAATTCAGTGGCCTTTAAATGCTGATGACTGCACCAGGGCCGAGCCCAACTCGGTCTCCACCAGTCTGCCATGACAATGAGGGTGCTAACAACCAAAAAAAGGTCAATACAGTGGATTATTTAAAAGGCTAACTACATTCAGTTTAATGGACTGTCCATTTTTCCTGAGTTTATGCTCTTCCTATCTCATGTGTGTAACAACATTCTTTAAGATGTTTTTAACAAATATATTTGATAAAATAAAAATGGACAGGACTTCCTTGGTGGTCGTTGGTTAAGACTCTGTGCTTCCACAGCAGGGCACATGGTTTGAGGAAATAAGATCCCACGTGCCACAAGGAGCAACCAAAAAAAAAAAAAGACAGTTCTATGTGCCTCAAATTTTGTAAATCGTTTTACTGATCCATGAACTCCAAAAGATAGGCTATCCCAGGCTAATGAAACATCCGGTGATTTTTAAAAAGATGGGACAAGTCCAGGCTTAAGACTTCCTCATCCCTTTCTCAAACTGATAAACACCCACCACTGTTTCTGCAGGGCCAGCAGGGAAGAGAAGACAGCCTCCCACACAGGCTTTGAAACAGAAGTCCAACGTTGACTTCCTGGCAGGGAGACCAGCAGGGATGGGACTCCCCTTGCTTCAAGGTCTCCATGTTTCTGAGATGTCTCACTCCCCAAAAAACAGTTACTGCCTTTCGAACTTTCACTCACTGGCATCACTTGACCTGTGGCTTTGATATGAAAACAAGCAAGTGCCCTGTCCTGGGCCACACCATCCTTGGGGGATCGGGACGTGGCCTCCACTTGGACGTGCCCTGAGCTCGGGGTGGCAGGCCTGTGACCCTGGCTGCCTTTCAGGGCTGCCCCAGGGGCCCCTCTGACCCCCTCCTCTGCTTCCCCCCTGAACTGAGAGACCAGCCAGGGAAGCGGCAGGACTGTCTGGGGCGGGGTGGTGGGAGCGGAGGTTTGAAGGCCTCCTCACTGAGCATGGGCATTTGCTCCTGCTGTTTAGCTGCTCAGTGGTGTCCAACTCTCTGCGACCCCAGGGACAGTAGCCCACCAGGCTCCTCTGCCCATGGGATTCTCCAGGCAAGAATACTGGAATGAGTTGCCATTTTCTTTGGGCTCCACCCCAGCCCTGTTAGGCGCATTCATTGTTGGAACCTTTAAACGGTGCCCCAGGTGGGACCTGTCCGTCTCGGCTGGCTCTTAGTTTTCATCCTTACGTGCCTGGGACACCTCTCCTCTTCAGGGGTCCTAAGCCCTCCTTACCTCCCTCTTATTTCAACATGGCTCCTTCTAACATCCTAGACACCTGCCCATTGGTTCTAAACCTTCTTCAGTGTCTGCCCACAAGGCTTTGAACCCTTGTGTACATAGAACTTCCCTGGCCCTCCGAAACCGACGGTAAGTGACCCCTGACCCCACCTGATGCATGACCTTCAATAGCACAATGCCATGAGCTTCAAGGTTGGCCTGATGCAAAGGCAGAAGCTGGAAAGCCAACCAAGGTCTAGGTGAATGCTGTTTGTAGCTCTGTTAACTGAGTAATAAATCAGACCTCTTTGCACATCAGCACGTATCAGGCTATCTCTGTTATTCTTAAACAGTGAACAATATTAGTGTTCTTTTATATGGTTATACCCCAATTTAGGAAGCATCACTATGAACAAAGCTAGTGGAGGTGATGGAATTCCAGTTGAGCTATTTCAAATCCTAAAAGATGACACTGTGAAAGTGCTGCACTCAATATGCCAACAAATTTGGAAAACTCAGCAGTAGCCACAGGACTGGAAAAGATCAGTTTTCATTCCAATCCCAAAGGACAATGCCAAAAAATGTTCAAACTACCACTCAATTGCACTCATTTCACATCCTAGCAAAGTAACACTCAAAATTCTCCAAGCCAGGCTTCAATAGTACATGAACTGTGAACTTCCAGATGTTCAAGCTGGATTTAGAAAAGGCAGAGGAACCAGAGATCAAATTGCCAACATCCGCTGGATCATGGGAAAAGCAAGAGAGTTCCAGGAAAACATCTACTTCTGCTTTATTGACTACATCAAAGCCTTTTACTGTGTGGATCACAAAAAACTGTGGAAAATTCTGGAAGAGATGGGAATACTAGACCACCTTACCTGCCTCCTGAGAAATCTGTATACAGGTCACGAAGCAACAGTTAGAACTGGGCATGGAACAACAGACTGATTCCAAATCTGGAAAGGAGTACGTCAAGGCTGTATATTGTCACCCTGCTTATTTAACTTCTATGCAGAGTACATCATCTGAAATGCCGGGCTGGATGACGCACAAGCTGGAATCAAGATTGCCAGATATTGGTGAGATATCAATAACCTCAGATATGCAGATGACGCAATCCTTATGGCAGAAAGCGAAGAGGTACTGAAGAGCCTCTTGATGAAAGTGAAAGAGGAGAGTAAAAAAGTTGGCTTAAAACTCAACATTCAGAAAACGAAGATTATGGCATCTGGTCCCATCACTTCATGGGAAATAGACGGGGAAACAGTGAAAGACTCCAAAATCACTGCAGATGGTGACTACAGCCATGAAATTAAAAGCCTCTTGCTCCTTGGAAGAAAAGCTATGACAAATCTAGACAGCAAATTAAAAAGCAGAGACATTACTTTGCCAACAAAGGTCCATCTAGTCCAGGCTACGGTTTTTCCAGTAGTCATGTATGGATGTGAGAGTTGGACTATAAAGAAAGCTGAGCACCGAAGAACTGATGCTTTTGAACTGTGGTGTTGGAGAAGACTCTTGAGAGTCCCTTGGACTGCAAGATCAAACCAGTCAGTCCTAAAGGAAATCAGTCCTGAATATCCATTGGAAGGACTGATGCTGAAGCTGAAACTCCAATACTTTGGCTACCTGATGCGAAGAACTGACTCATTGGAAAAGACCCTGATGCTGAGAAAGATTGAAGGTGGGAGGAGAAGGGGACGACAGAGGGTGAGATGGTTGGATGGCATCACTGACTCGACGGACATGAGTTTGGCTAAGCTCTGGGAGTTGGTGATGGACAGGGAAGCCTGGCGCGCTGCAGTCCATGGGGTCGCAGAGTCAGACACGACTGAGCAACTGAACTGAACTCAACCTCAATTTAACCGATCCTCTGCTGTTGGAAATCCAGGCCATTTCCCTTTTTTTCTCTAACAGTGGCGAGACAAACACCCTTTTACACCCAATTTTTTCTGCTTGTACTTCTGCTCATGCAGTGGTGTGGGACTTGGCACATTGAGAAGGCACTTTTCCTCCCACTGGCAGGGCATGGACATCCTTTCTGCCAACTGTCCTTGTCAGTCATTGCTTCCATTTAGCAAGAGAGTTCCAGAAAAACACCTACTTCTGCTTTATTGACTATGCCAAAGAGTTTGTGTGGATCACAACAAATTCTTAAAGAGATGAGAATAGCAGACCACCTTATCTGCCTCCTGAGAAATCGGCATGCAGGTCAAGAAACAACGGTTAGAACTGGACATGGAACAATGGACTGGTTCCAAACTGGGAAAGGAGTATGTCAAAGCTGTATGTTGTCACCCTGCTTATTTAACTTATAATGCAGAGTGAAGTGAAAGTTGCTCAGTCATGTCTGACTCTGCGATCCCGTGGACTACGCAGTCCATGGAGTTCTCCAGGCCAGAATACTGGATGGGTAACTGTTCCCTTCTCCAGGGGATCTCCCCAACCCAGGGATCAAACCCAGGTCTCCCACAATACAGGCGATTCTTTCAACACTGAGCCACCAGGGAAGCCCACATGCATCATGGGGTCACAAAGAGTCGGACACAACTGAGCGACTGAACTGAACGACTGGCAGGATGGAGAATATGTTTAATAGCTTTGTAGTTCTCTATCCATACATTTTCTTTTACTGTTCTTTGCTCATATTCCACTTGGGGGTACTTCACAAGTCTCAAGGGGGAAGAACAAACTTCAAATATAAGTGATATTAGTCTATCCCCTATACAAACATTTCTATTCATCGTTTAACCTTACTCAGCACGTGTCCCAGGCACTGTACGGCACATCCTGTACATCACCTCAGTACACCTTCAGAGCAGGCCTGTGGAGAATGCCTCATCTTCTCTATTTCACTCAAGAGGCTAAGGTTCAGAAAGGCTAGTGGAAAAGCTGAGACTCATCTCCAAGCTTGCTGCAAACCTGAGTTCTTTCCAGACACCACTTCATCCTCTAGATAGAAATGCCCTCACATGATTGTAAGGTGTTTGCAGACAGTAACAGAAGAAGGCCACAGAAGCTAGAACAACAATGACGTAGAGGTGGAGATGGAGCAATGTCTCCTTTCTTCATGGTCAAAACAGCTTGCTTGGCAGCAGAGGCGGGCACGCCATTCGTGGCTTCTCATCAAAGGTTTTGACCCCAGGACTTTGGCTGCTTGTGGCTTCAGTTCAGTTCCTATACAACTGCGTCACGTGGTTCGGGTCTGATAGATTACAGAGTCCTGAACTGTTGGGCTGCTGTGGGCTTAATTTTTAAGAAGAATCCTAATTCCTGAGCCCCATTCCTAGAGATCTGCTTCATTCATCTGGGGTGGCCTGGGCACCAGTGTTTTGGGCAGCTTCCCAAGAGACTCTGGTTCACCACCCTGGTTGAGACCTGCTCTCCGAGGTCATCTCCACCACCCCGTCCAGCTCCAATGCCCACGTTTTAGAGCTGAGAAAGCGAGGCCCGGAAGGAAATGTGGCTTTCCCAAGCTCACCCTGCTGGTGAGTGGCAGCTCAGACCAGGGCACAGCTATGACGACTTCCAGTCCACTCCACCAAGCTGTGCACCATCAGGGCCATTGCGCTCTGACCTTTCAGAGGTGGTCCTGCTAATGGTATGATTCATGTGTACAGATGTGGTTGATGATTTAACACTGCCTTCATATAGCAACCTGAGTGTCTAGGTCTTATTTGCTCCTTTGCATCCATCCTCTGTTCCCTGGCTGTCTTGTGAGGGTCCCTCAGTTCCCAAGGCTGTGAGCCGGTTTCCTCCGTGCGTTTCCGTGGTGACTTCCCCGCTGGTCCAATCTGAGCTGCATCTTTTCTCATAAGCATCATGTTTGTGCTTGTTATACAGGGACTGAGCGCACTGAGTTCCCCACCCTTCTGGTCCCTGCCATAGATGTGGGTGTTCATTTGTAAGAAAGCATGAATGCCAACCTTCCCCACACATCCGCCTGCTCCTTAATGCCACAAGGCCATCTGTTCTTTGTTCACCACTATCTTCAGACCACCTGACATGGCAGCTGCACAAAGCAGACAAACAGGCCTGGGGTTGGGACACCCTCCCCTTAGAGAATTTGGGGCAGAACCCTTTGCAGACTCTCCCCTCCACCCCCCGAGTTTGCAGATCAGAGAACCCTGGCTCAAAAAGGCGCAGGGACCTGTCCAGAGTCACACCTGGATCTCAGTGGAACTGATGAATGCATTCAAGACCAGCTGAGCTATCTGGGAGCCGTGGTTCATCGTGGATTCATATTTGACTTTCAGAGAAGTGAGTCTCTCCACGCCCACACATGGCAACTCCCACATCAAATCTCCTTAGGGTACCACACCTGCAGCAAAACTTACAGAAGTGCTCTCCAAAGTCAAGGGTGTGCCAGGGAAGGAGGCGAGAGGTCTTGACGCAGCCGGCTTTATCTTCAAATTATGCTGACTTTCCTCCAAATTAAAGTTGAAAGTTTGATCTACAGGGAGTTTTAATTATTGATATTTTAATCTCCAGGAATACAGAAAGTAACAAACTGGAATAAAACCAAGGGCAGCCTGGTAGTGGTTCCCAAGCATGTGAAGGGTCAGAACTGCCCTCTAGCTGGCATCATTTTCCCCACTACACCTCCACCCTGCTCTGGAGAGAGTGGCATTGCTTCCAACACGTGCCAACCTGGCCGTGGCTCTAGGAGGGACAGCAGATGACAGCCCTAACGCCCTGTCAAACTCCAATCATCTCTTCAGTCAAGTCACTGGATCTTTCTTCTGCACTTAGGCTGCGGACCTTTCCTCCTTCCTGGGACCTGCACACACACCCCCTCCCCCCACCCCAGCCAGGGCCCCTCCTCTCCTATCGCCTTGGGCCACCCTCCCATGTGTCCTGTAGTGACACGTGTGCCGCTGTGTTGCTCATGAGACTCTCAGCTCCATGAAGTCAGGGCCGTAGCCCTCCTGGTCACTAATGCCCAGCTCTGCGGGGGCTGGGAGGACAGGTAACCTTCCTCCTTACTACTGTGTGGTGATGCCGTCCTGGACACTGTGCGCTAACCAGCTTGTTGAATCCTCACAACTCCAGGAAACGAGCACTGCGGTCTGCAAACTGCAGAGAAGGGCACGGATGCTGTGGTCCTGCTCCTCCTTCCCCAGGACGGAGGCCAGCGGATGCCTCGGGCGCCAACTTCAAACTCGACTCAGTCTGACGTGGAAGCTCCATCCTTAATCACCGGGCCTCTGTGTGCCGTGGAACCCCAGTCCAGGGAGGGCTCAACTGTCAGTGACGCCCTGCTCTCCCGTCCTCAGCTCATCTCCTCCCCAGGCAGGTGTTCTCCTATTACTTGACCCCTACGTGCCAGCAAGTCCAAATCGCTCCACAATCGCCAGCTGCCCAATTGCACCATGTATCCACACCCCATTGTTCAGATTCTAGGGGTCCAAACAGAAGCTCTCTCCTCGCCAACCCTAAACCCAGTCCTTCTCCTGGATTCTTTTCATCAGATGGTGGCCTCACTGTCCCTCCCATGACCCACTCAGGGGACTGCAGAAATCAACCTCCAGCCTTTGGTTCCCCTCAGCAGTACAGAATGATGTGTGCAAGCCTACAGGTTCTGAAGAACACAACTCTAGTCACAAGTGCAAGAAAAACACAACAGGAATAATTTTAACAAAAGAAGCGTTAACACTGGATTTGAAGGGTCAAAACAACTTGAGAAAGAACAAAGTTGGAGGACGTACACTTCTTGTTTTCGAAACTTAAACACTTATATAATGATTCATTCATTTTTTGATAGAGGTACTAAGGCAATTCAGTTTTGGAAAGCACTATCTTTTAAACTTAGTTCTGACACCACTAAACATGCATATCAACTTAGATCCTTCCCTCACACCTTATAACAGTAATAATTTGACATGGCTCATAGATCTAAATGTAAGAGCTAAACTGTAAAACTTCTGAAATAAGACATGGGAGAAAAATCATTTGTTACCTTGGGCTAGGCAGAGAGAAACAATACTAAAAGCATGATCCATAGAGAAAAAAACAATAAACTGGACTTCATTAAAAACATTCATACTTCAAAAGGCATCATTAAGAAACTGAAAAGACATGTCACAGACTGGGAGAAAATATTTGCAAACCTTATGTCTTACAAAGGAATTGTATCCAGAGTATTTTAAGAATGCTTACTTTTAAAAAATAAGAAAACCCAATTAAACAAGTGAGCAAAAGATATGAATAGAGATTTCACCAAAGAATACACACGAATGAGTCATAAAAACACAAAGATGCTCAACATCATTAGCCATTTGAGAAACGCAAATCAAAGTACAATGAGATATTACTTCACACCCACTAGAATGGCTTTAACCAAAAATATAAAACAATAAGCATCGGTGAGGATGTGGAGAAATCAGACCCCTCATACATCGCTGGTGGGAAAATAAATGATACAGATATGATGGTAAAGAGTGTGGCAGCTTCTTTAAAAGTTAAACACAAGCTTATCATAAAAGCTAGCAACAGCACGCCTAAATATATACCCAAAGAAAATGAAAACAAGGCCACACAAACACTTGACACAAGTGGTCACAGCAGCGTGTGAAAATAGTCCAACGCCTGTAACTGGTGACATGAGGAACAAAATGTGAGAGTCAGACAACAGAATCCTATTCAGCAACAAAGAAGAAAGTGGTTACTGACAGTTGCTACCCATGGATGAACCTCAAAAAGCAAAAAGAAGCCAGATGCTAAAAGCCCCACATATTGTCTGAGTCCATTTCTATGAAAGGTCCAGAGAAGGCAAATCAGAAAGACAGAAGGTGGATTAACAGTTGCCTGAAGCTGTGGGTGGGAATGGATCCTGCAAATGAGGAAAAGAGCTTTTTGAGGTAATGAAAATGTGCTAAGATCTGTTTGCTGTGATGGCTGCACAGCTCTGTAAATCTACTAGAAAATCACTGATGTGTATACTTATATGGGTGAATTTTATGGTAGGTAAATAATACTTTCTTAAAATTGTCAGTGAGGGAATGGAAGTTCTAGACTCAGATTCAAGTCCTGCCTGGGTCTCTTCCTACCAGCTGTGTAACTTGGGGCAAGTCACTTCAACTCCCCGAGCCTTAGTTTTCTCCTATGTAAACTGGGAATTAAGGTCATACACTTCAGTTCTTGTGAGAATTGAGTTAATACGGGTAATATGCCTAGCACAATGCCAGACACACAGCGAGCATTCAGTAATGTTAGCTATTATCCTTAATTGTTATGATTACATTCAATCAATTATCAAGTTGTGCCGATTTTTACTTGGTAAATAATTCTCATTACCTTTTCTTGGTAATTTCTCCCCTGGTGCTGAGATCTGTACCACCTTTTAGAAATAACACCTGTTGCAACCGTCCAAACCCTCCAGGCCTGTACCCCTACATCCGCCTCCACAGGGCACACAGGCACCCCTCCAGGACAGGTCTCTGCAGACTCTCCCACCCCATCCCAGACACACACCCCAAAGCAAGAACTTCCCCACACGCCGTGAGGCTGCTCGTCCATCCTTTCTCTACAAACGCCCCTCCCCCTCCCTTCAGTCCGTCTACTCTGAACCTTCTCCCACACAGGCCCTTCAGTGCCCACAATGGTCACCTGTACAGGTCCCATCGCCAACACTGAACCAAGACACAGACTATAAAACACACCTCCTATCTTGAAGTATGAACCCAGCACAGTCCCAAGGCGACTAGTACACCGTACGGTCTCAATGAAATGCTGACTGGTCAGGTGGACACCAGCGTGCAGCACCTTCTCGGCTTCTCCATGGACTTCCTGACAGCTTGGGCCTCTTTTCAGCAGGTTTTTTAAGGAAAAGTGACAGAAGTTATCCAGGAAAACAGAAATCCTCGTAAGGCTTGATCTATCTGGAAGAACTTTTTTAAGAGGTGATGAGAGGAAGCACAGGGTCTGGCCTCGGGCTGAAGTCACTGCCACTTCCCACCACTGCCAGCAGTTCATCAGAACCGTGAGATGGCTGGGGATGTTCATCTTTCCAGTGGAAATGTTCCTACCTTACCGGAAATCAGTTTCGAAACTCTGAAAGGGGTCTGTTAAGAATTTTTGAGACAGCTCACGGTGAGAATATACAATTGATTAAAAAAAAAATTTCCCCAGTTAGTTCTAATGAGCAGCAGGGGTCAAGATTCACTCTTATGAAATCTGTTATTTTTTCCTTTATTTTTCAGGATTCTTATTGATAAAATGGTGGCAGTTATGCTTAGATTTATCTATAACTGAAAACCCTTCTGAGAGTACAATTCACAAATGAGTGTTAAATGGAATCCTTTCTTCCTGTTCTCAAAACCTTATGTCACTGTAAAGTCTGACTTTATTAAAACTGTCTGATCGATAAGTATTAATGTTAGTATTAGAAATGAAATTTAAAATCCATTAAAGGACAATTAAAACAAAGAAACAGACTGCCAAAACCAATCTTAAATAACTCACAATCAAGAGCATCTGAAAACAAAGGCGTGAATCTAAAAGATAATTGAGAAGTAATAATATTTCCAGAAGATTAAGCTGTAGATCCTGTGTGAATAAAGCCCTATTTGTGGACCTGGAATATTTTTCTCTAATCATAGAAAAAGTAAAGAAAAGAGGTCTTAGCAAAATATTGACTAGGTATCATTTTTGTGCTTATGGTGTAATGAGCCCTGAGACAAAGATCGGAAATTATTACAAATATAAAGTGACACTCACTGTGACCTAAAACTTAGTATCTTCTTAAAATGAAAAAAAGTTAAAACAATCACATCACACCCTGTAAACATCTATTTTTCTTCTGTGGAGATGTCCCACTGACTGAATCTCTTTTCCTTCTTTAGAGAAGCATTCTGTCACTGATGGTGAAGAGGCTCAGGACCTGTCACCCCAAAGCAGGCCACTTTGGGGGTATGAACGATTTTTGAGCTGAAGTTATAGGAGTCCCTGAAATCCTTTACCTGCCTAAAAGCAGAGCCTTCCCAAAGAACGCAACTGTCGTAAATCCCCTCCCCAGGCGACTTTATATATAATCTCCTCTTCTGGCACCCCACTCAGCCCCCAGGACACATGATCATTTCTCCTATCTGCTTTGCTGAAGGCCCATTTATTTTCTAGAAAGTCATTTGCTTTTACGTAAGTGCCCTTTCTTCCCCATCCCTCCTTTCCCCAACTAAGCTGGGTGGAGAAGCCCCAAGCTAACCCTCCCCTGGAGCAACTCATCACTGGACAGCACCTGAAGGCAGGACACACGTGCGAATGACCTTCTGGTTGCTTTTCTCCTGCTTGCCTGTCCTTTATCTGCCCAGTCTACGAGGTCTGGATAGAGAACCTAGACGGCAGGAGGAAAAGTCATTTTGTTCCTCCCCTGTATGTCTGGTTTGACAGTAGAGGCATCTATCGGCTCCCAAAGCTGTCTTCTGTTTTAAACATCCTGGAAACAACATAAGCACCTAAAAGAGTTGAAGTTTTAAAACTCTTTGAGACACTAGGTCAATTTTTCAAACTATTAAAAAAATATATAAACTATATCAAAGTGCTTACTGTGTTAAGCAAAACTGCTATGAAGAAAAGACTTAACAGTGGTAAAATATTTACCTCATATCTATCTAGAGAAAAAAGTGAAGATCCTTACCAGATTTTTTTATAAATATACTTAACCTCCTATATGAATATCATTCCATCTTTTAACATTTCATTATCTTTTATTAAAAGATAAATTTGAAAGAGTAAACTTGGATGGTGGCAAAATAAGTTCAAATTAAATTTTCCTACTTGAAAAACCAACAGCTACATTTCACAATGGGAAAAAACTGAAAATAATTCCTTATTGCTATTAAAAGGGCTCCCCTTGTGACTCAGCTGGTAAAGACTTCGCCTACAACATGGGAGACCTGGTTCGATCCCTGGGTTGAAAAGATCCCCTGGAGAAGGGAAAGGCTATCCACTCCAGTATGCTGGCCTGGAGAATTCCATGACTATATATGTCCATGGAGGTAGCAACAAGTTAGACACAATGAGTGAATTTCACACACTAACAGACTTGTAAGCTATTAAAAATGGCTGATTAAGTAAAGGCAGGTGATACGGTTCTAAATACAGAATTACTGGAAACTAGTACAGCATGTAACATAGAACCTCAATATATATAGTCATGGAGGCAAACACTGGGTCATATCTACTCAGTTAGAAGGGAACAAGGTTTAGAAAAATCAGAGATGTCATATGAACAAAGCACATAAAAGACACAAACAAAATATACTTCTTCAGCATGTTAAAAACAATCACATCAAAAAAAGTATACAGATAAAAAATGTCATAGATGACATAAGAAAATAGTGTGTGTGTATATATTTTTTGCATATATATATATATATAAATCTACAGTATTTACCACTGTTGATATATATATACTTTGAAGCAGCTCTGATGCTGCTATCATAAACTAAATTGTACAGCTTGGATTATTACAAGTCACAGAATCATAGTTTAAAATTGGAGCTCACATCCCCAGCTACATTTTTATATACATTTATTTCTCAGCTTCCACATGATCCGAGTCAGGAGCCTTGTGGTATTCAGATTTTTTTCTGGAGTTTCTGTGCAGTGCTCAGTTGCTAATACACTGCATTTGTTTTGCCCTTTAATAACATCATTACCAAGTTGATTAAAATTACATTAGACTCATTATATACATAAAAAATATTGTCACATTCACTAGCTAAACAAATGTTACTCTCATTTTAAAACATATACTTCTGTACCTTGAAAGCTTAAAAGCCTCAACTTACAAGAAGACCCATCAGTGTTAGGTTTTCTATTCTCTACTGTTCAAACACGAGCAAGGAGAGGGTGAAAACAAGCTCTCCAGTGAAACCCAAAGACATACTTTCTTGGAGTGCCCAAAACTTAGTCGCTGTTTTGGTCATTGTAGTGTAAAAGAATATTCTGAAATACATTGCTGATTTGTTACCAGGAAACTGAACTTTTTTCACTGATCCAACCAACCAAAAAAAGATTTCTGAAAATACGATAGCCACGCTATTAAAAAAAAAAAAAAAAAGACCCAAATCTGAGATTCCTAGTAATAATTAGGATCGTTTTTTACAATTTTACAAAGCAATAATTTAATGGCCTAAGAGCAGCAATATCCACTGACTACATTCTTTAAAGGAAGAGGGCCAGGAAAAGACCATGTAAGCATCTCCCTGCCCTTTGTAGGGAGGTTTCACAGGAATTTAAGGGACAGAAGTAAGAAAGGACCATATTATTAATCCTGCTTTCAAATGAAATTTCAAGGCAGTTGGTTCTGCTATGAGTGACTGATGATCAGTAACTTGCAACTTCAGCTGGCATCCACTGGAGAGTTATACACACTTCCTGGGTGTCTGGCAAGCATACTCTGCTCTGAGCTTTATAGGAGTCAGACCAGAAAAAAGGGCACAGACACACAAAAGCTGATTTCTCTGAGAAATCAGGGACACACTGCGTGCTGTACTTTTGAAAACAAAACTTAAACTGCACTGATTTTTTAAAGCACCATTAAGTGGTTAGCCTTTCTCTCCAATGTCTTTAATTTTCAGATTGAAAGCTGAATGAGAAAGCTGAGCATTCCATGAGATGCGGCATCAAGTCAGGGCAAACCCTCAAGTCAGTTTAGGATCTGGGTTAAAAATAAAAAGGGGGGGAGAACGGACAAAACTTGACTAAAGGATAAGTTAGGGAAAACAAGAATAAATTATTCCATGGATCTAGATTAAAAATCCTTTTCTTTAAACATTTTTTTAGTTGTATTTGACTGTATATGGGTTGATGCCTATATAGTAGCTATTAAAAACCACATACACTAGGTAGAGCCTTAAAAATATCTATTCTACTGCTTTTCAGTGCTTTGTAACATTACTCAAAATAGAATGGGCTAAGAGAGTACAAATATTCAGATTTTGGAGAAAGATATAAATGAAACTGTGCGTGCATCCCTAAATGCTATTGCTATGTTTCCAGGTTAAATTCCTTTTAACGGGTTCGGTGATGATGCACGTTAAAAGCTCATCTTTAAGCAGCATCTAGGTGGGGATGAAATCACTTCCATATATTCTTATTACGGACATACATGAGAACTGTGCGAGTTCTTTACAATCGTATAAAATACTGCTTTGGCAATTATAAACGTAGCAATTCAGGTCTCTATTCTCTCGTCTGCAGCAAGTACAGAAGAATTCTTACAGCAATACTGACTCCTGCATAGTGAGTCCATCCCGATTTCTGTAGTGATACGCTGGGGGTGAGGGCCCTGAATACTGAAACCCGGGTGAGGTGGCGTCTTCCAGAGCTGGGGAAGTTCTATACCGCACTGGACCATCTACGGAGACTGAGGGGAGGGAGTGGTCCTGATAGGCGGCGTGGTGAAACACGGGGTGTCTTGGGAAACTGCTCAGGGGGCCACGGCTGACATCTCTTGTCCACGGCTGTCCGTGTATCTCCGGTCTCCACGTGTAACCAACTTCAGACCATTTTCTGTTATCTGGCAAACAATCCCCTGGAGGAAGGATGAACTTCCCATTCTTTGGGGACCCTGAATATCCGCCGGCACCAAGATCAACAGGGAGAACTTCTATTCGACTCGACGGCTGGACCAGAGGCGTCGGGCGGCTGTAAGGTTTCTCGGGAGAAGCGCTGACGGAAAGCGTGGAGCCGTGAGGTCTGCGGGAAGGGTTTGCGTGTGCCCCGGGGGGGAACGGGAAGCTGCTGTTGGCGGCGGGGACGCGTTTTGGAGAGCTGCTCTGGTAGGTGGGGGGGTTACTGTACGAAGGGGGGTGCGCGGCCCCGCGATCTTCCCCGTCTGGCAGGAACTGGTGCTGGGCGTAACTCGAAGGCAGGACTTTGAAGGCGAACTTGGGCGGGGCCCTGGCCGGGCTGGCGCCGGGCTCGGCGGGCCTCCGGGGGCTCTGCGCCCGCGCGCGCTCCAGCGCCCCCTCCACGGCGCCGCCCGGGCCGTCCTCGGGCACGTTGTCGTACTGAGAGGCCGTGGAGCCGCGCTTGCCCTCATCTGCGTCCAGCGCCTTCGTCTTCTGCCTCACGTGGGGGGCCCGGGGGTCGGCGGGCTCGGGGGGTGCGGCCCGGCCCCGGCCCTCCCCGGCGGACTTGGCGGTCTTCTCCAGAACCGCGGCCTCGGAAGGCTTGTGCCATCGGGGCGCGAACTCCCTGCGGGCGCGCGAGGTGGCGTTGCTGTTCTGATTGGCCGCCGCGTGGTTGTACCCGGAGCCGTCCTGGGCGCCCGGCGGGGGTCTCCTCTGCGCCTGCGCCTCCGCCTCGTCGCGAAGCCGCTTACCCTCCTCGTCAGACGACTTCCGCCGCTGCGGCCTCGCCCTCTCGGGGGTGTCGGTCGGGCGCGGGTGCGGCGGGGAGGGCTCGTGGGTCTTGTGGGGCGAGCCGCTGCCTCTCCGACCGCCAGGGTGGGGACTCGACCTGCCCACGCTCCTCTGTCCGTTGCTCAGGTGAGTAACACCAGCCGACTGACCTTCAGGGGGAAGCTGCCCCAAAGGTTTCTTTGGAAATTCATCCTCTTTGCCTAAAGGGAAAGACACATTCGTAAGTGCCATATGTGCATGAGCAAACAGTACCAAACCTACATCAAGTGCCAAGACCTACATCAGTGAATTACTGCTTACCCTTCAGTTGCGCACTCAACATGCATACCCACACAGAGACATGCAACATTTTAGTAGCTTAGGAGAAGCATTTTTTAGAGATTGACACGAAAACATCCCCAAACTCAAAAGTCTTATTAGGCAATGTGCAGATGGGAAGATTTTATATAACCTTATATGAGTAGTAAGAAAAAGTGATAGTGACTCAGTAGTGTCCCACTCTTTGGGATTCCATGGACTACAGCCCACCAGGCTCCTCTGTCCATGGGATTTCCAGGCAAGAATACTGGAGTGGGTAGCTATTCCCTTCTCCAGGGGATCTTTTGGACGCTCAGATCAAAGCTGGGTCCCCTGCACTGCAGGCAGGTTATTTACTGTCTGAGCCAACAGGGAAGCCCCATGAGTAAGGGTCATAGAATTGTATAAGATGATGATTAAATTTTGTTAAACTATATTATTACCTGCTTTTTCAAAAATGCAAAGCTGATATTCTCATTTCTATTCCTAAAACAATCTTGCAGGTCAGTAGTTCAATGTGTTACCATTACATTCCTTCCACTTAAGCATTCCTCAACTAAAAGAGTTTAGAATCTCAGTAAAATAGTTTCTATCAACTTCAAGCAAGTCTGCCAAGTTTAAAGGTCAACTGATGACCAATTGTGGCTCCAAGTTGTACCCAAATAGCTCATTATTATTCTCTCAAGTAATTCCACAGGATAAAAAGAAACAATATTCTGTACTTCCAAATTAATATTCTATCCTACTTTAAATGCAAAAAAAGGAAAAAAGAATAAAAAAAGAGAAAATCATATTAGATACTTTTAGTTTTACATTTCAAATAACATCAGAAAATTAAAGAGGAATTAAAAAGAATGTGCATTTAGTAAACAGTGTTTAAAAACAATCCACCATAATATGGACACCCATAAATACCATCTTGAAAAGATGACAGACTTCACTTGTAAAAGTTCCAAACTTTAAGATATATGCTTTCTACCTGTCACTACAAAAATCATACATTTTCACTTAAAAATAAGTTGTTTCTCTCTTCAAATGTCCCCCCATCTGACAAACGGTTAGGAGGAAGCCATGGGTCCACAGTTGTGAGCAGGCAGACGCCACCTTGCTTTCATGTAGCTCATGGTTTAAGTGAAGATAACTATTATTTACCCACATATCATAATTTTAAGATATTAAAATAGTTCAGTGCGCTTTTCTTTGGAAGGGAGCAGAGAATGATGGTAAATAACCTTTAACTAGATGAGCTGCCAGAATCAGAGTTACTGAGCTAAAAATAAACTTTGTGTTTCCCTAATTCAGTGGTTTTCTTTTTAAGTTTTTAAAAGGAAATTCTCTTTCTCAAATGAACTCTCATATGAAACTCCAATAAATAAAAAAATATAAACAAAGCTGCTCTAGGTAAAGTGGAAGGAAGAAGTAGGGAGGAAAGAAGACTAAGAGAGAATTGAACATCTGGGGAAAATAATACCACATCATATCCTGTCCCTATGTTCTCATATCCAGAGATTTCCATCCTGAAATCTTCTGGATACATAAAAGGCATGGATCAGCAAAGACTAACAGGATGCATGGTAAAATGCAGAATTACAAATATAAGGCCTGTATTTCTCAGGAAAAGGGATGAAAAAATGAAGAGAAAGTAATAGACTGAGGTGGTAATTTCATGCCTGAAGCAAAATGGAAAGGTATGTGTTATACATATGAGGGATTTTTAATTTTTCAATATAAAGGGTAAGCAAAGTATTCACCTTACACTTAACACTACTTTATATTCAAGCCAATATACACATCTCTAAGAAGAGACATTAATATTCTATGCATCTACACATCATATTAGAATTAAAAGAAAATTTTAGCATGTTCCATTTACTGAATGGTCAAGAGGCCAAAATCCACACCAGGAGGGAAAAAATCTGCAACTGTTCTAAAACATCCAAAAAGTAGCTTCTTAAAGGTCTTTCACGGTCACCCATAATACATCTCCCTTTCACCTTAGGAGTTGACTCCACTCAAAGTGCAGTCCTACTTATTTTGCAGTCTAGTGTCTAAAATAGTCACAGAATCACAACCAAGGTTTTGACAAAATGTCCACTCATTCATATGTAATTAATCTTAATTAGAGTAATGATGTATCACTCAAATAAACAGTACAGAAACATAACAGTTATAAATACCCAAGATCTATATAGCTAAGAAACTAGATATAGCAGGGTTTGGAGGAAAAAAAAAAATTCAGTGCAAACAAAAGGACATGATGTTTATAATTAACTGCTGAATGTCAGTCTCTCACTAGGAATGAGGACTCTCTAAGAGGTGACGATGAATACCTCAACTGAACAAAGATATTTAGAGGATACAGCCCCTTAGCTCCCATAAAGACTCTAAATAGGAAAAAAGGAGAGCACTTTGAAAGACGCAATAGACAAGCATATAAGAAAGAGCCTTCTAAAACCTAAGTGCTTGAAAACCCTAACTCCTGCCCATATTATGGACAGTACTGAAGGTTAAGCCAGGAGGCCCATGCGGGAGGGGCAAGCGTATTCCCAGGCACCAGGGCCGGACCGCAGTGCTGGGATCCGCATAACTTAAAACAGCGTCAGACAGCAGCTACTGTCCACAGGGACCTGTGACCGGGGAGCAGGGTAGGGCCGTGACTCCGCACCCACTTCTGTCTTCTACCAGCAGTCGCTGACGGATGACATGTGGATCATGCCATGTTCACTGGATTCCCGTGACTGATCCAACCCCTCTGAACAGCGCAAATCGTCAGCAGCTTAAGGGCAAGCAAATGTACACTTGTTCACGTTTCTAAGGGCCTCCGTGGCAGTGGGAAGGGCCCTGTCTCTCAAGAGGAGGGAGCGAGGAGAAGGAAGGGAAAGAGGGGAGGGGAAGGATGGGCCAGAATCAGGGAGAGTAATGGGGGCGGGGGACGGGGAGCGGGGAGATACCCACAGCAGAGTGTTGGCCCTCCTGAGGCCGCTGCTGGACTGAGTGAGGCCCAGGCCTCACCTGGCAACCACAGCAGCAAAACCCAGGGGCCCTGCGCCCAGGAGAGCTGACCTCCATGTCTAAGTACGGGATCAGGAGAAAAATACTCTCCAACTTCATTGTAAAGTGATTCCTTTCTGAAGTACATATACCATTGTCTCATGTGCTGATAAATATTATTTCTCTGCCCTTTTCCCTCACAAGTAGATCCATGTAAGCATTAAACATTCTTGGACAATATCTTTCACAGATTCAAACTATTCAAACTACACACCCCGCCACCCCACCCGCGCAACGTGCCTAATACACACACTGCTGCATTTGGTCTTTCTTTGGTTTGAATATCTCCTTTCACCCCTAAGCAATCGGGTATAGCTAAAAGATTCAAGCATAATTGATGTCAAACAGATGGCTATAAATAGGCAGTAAGTATTAACATTTATTATCCATACTTTCATTCTGGACTTCCTTTCAACAGACGTGACATTGTTTTCTGCTCACCTCACTTTAGCTCCTTGCCTAAAATTCTATTCTTCACTTCCTCCCCTGAAAACCAGGAGTTTAAATGAAGAAGTGGGAAAGCAGCGTGACTCCCATCACACACAACATGGACGCTTCTGTGAAAATACCACACTAATGACGCTTTTCACTAGGGTTCCATCACATAAATGGTAAATATCTTTATGCAACTGCCAAGAATTAGACTACTCTGCTCAAAAAAAAAAAAAAGGAACTGTAACTTGATATATTTCAGAATAAAGGCAAAAAGTTTCTTATTTTTCTTGAATAACACTTTTTTCTTTAAAACAACAACAACAAAAAGAACACTCCTTAGCATCCCTAAAAAAAAGAAAAAGAAGAAAAAGGGAGTCTCTAGTCCCTTCTGGCTGCTCCATCTTTCATCTTACTCAGGTCTCTGTCACCACCCAGTGGACACCACACGCAACTACAAGTCCCTCAGATAGCCTGCCTCGGAAGACCACAGCGGCTGAGAACATCAGCCTGGAGAGTAACCCAGCTCTGGGGTTATTTATCCACCCCCACTCCCTCTATCTCTGTTCTACTGTAAAAAGATCTTACAAACTACTGCCACCAAGTTTTCTCGTGTAGCTTGGGGTTGAGTATTTTCTAGTGTAGCTTGGGGTTGAGTATTTTCTAGTGTAGATTGGGGTTGAGTATTTTCTAAAAGTTATTTGAGGGATTAAATGAGACAATGTGTGTGGAATGTGGCACAGAGCAGACATTCAATAAACACTAGCTGCTAGTTAGATGCTAAATCAGTCCATTCCATTACACAGGTTTGGATATTTTATTCTCATGTTTAAACAGCTCTATTATATATATTTTTTCTATTAATATATGTATCTTTTACTAAAACTTGTTTTAAACTCTTTTTAAAAGTAGGTAAGTCATTTAAAAATAAATGTTGGAATAGCAAGAATATAGTTAGTAATTGCTACTCCAAATGCGTTCCTGTGACAGGAAAGAATTAGTAGGAAGGGACAACACTACATGAGAGAGGAGGGACCTCCCGGAGCAGAGTGCTGGCCTCACAGGGCCCAGGCCCACACGCCACCATCGCAGTGACGGCTTAACTTCTGGTGAACCCTGAGGACGCAAAACAAACCTCGGAGAAACACCGATTAGACTCCTTGCACTTAAATAACTAGAAGCAAAGCATCTTGGTTTTTAGCAAAAGTGTGTTCTGAAAACTTCCTTCGACTGTGCTCTCTCTGCACTTTCTCTTTTCTTTCCCTCTCATCCAGTACTACCCTTCTCCACCCTTCCCTATTTACCCTGTTTCTAGCTCTATTATGACTATTCATACTATTGTTACTGCGTAAATTCTGGGTCTCCTCCGTGTACCCTGAGAACAGAAGGAATGTCTTTCTTTTTAGTTGTTATATCCCCAACACAGCACCTAGCAGAAAACCTAACAGGAGGCACAGGAAGATGTTTTGGAATAAGTGAATAAAATATATTATCTACACTGCAGCATACTGCAAAGAACCAGGGATGAGCAGTCAGGAACCTCGGACTCGGACTCTGCTATCTGCAGGTTCTGCGGGCTTCATATTTATTAGCATTTTAGTATCAGTTTCCTCTTCTATAAAATGGGACTTCTACTTGCTCCCCTACTGCATGTGGTTCCACAAGTGATGGTGAAAGTAAAGAGTGCTGATTGTTATGGTAACTTAAAGCCATGGTTAACTTCTTTTGAAACAACATTATCTATCTATTAAACGTCCTAATTTTCCCACTAGAAGAGGCAGATTTAATAAATATTTGCTCTTTCTTAAAATAATGAAGCTGTAAGCACCCAACAAGACACTGGTTTACATGATGTCATCAGAAGTATGCGGACGTTTTCACAGGGCAATGGGCCATGTTAACTGCACAGTATCTCCTGATCTTAACTTTAAGTTATACATAAAGCATCTGGCTATTTCCTTACCAGGCTCTGGAAGGTCGAGCTTTGCCCGCTTCAGTTCTGCCATAGAAATCTGGAGCTGCTCTATTACAAAGTCATCTTCGAAGAAAAAATCCTTTGCCAAGGTCTCCTGAAGAAATTCTACAAGTTCCTCCATGGACAATCTCATAAGATGTTCTAAGAAAAGATGAGAAAAATATACAATGGCTACTTTAGGTTGAGAAGATAACATATTTTATTCTGATGTCTATTTTTAAGAGTGTACCTCATACAACTTCCAAATGGCCTTGTGAATATCACCAAAACTCAGTTAGGACAAAACTGTTTCCTGATATTAAAGCACAGAGAAAAGCAGGTCAGAGAGAAAAGCAGGTAGCCTCAGGGGACTGGGGAATGGTGAACGCTGCTAAATACCTTCTCACAGGATTAAGAATAACCATACCAGGGTATTAATATTTCCCCAGAGCAAGAGTTCCTAGAGACCGGAGACTGACAAGGACCACCCAGGAAGATATGTGTGTTTTCCTGATAAGGGCTGTGACTGCCACAGGCATAGCCACTTCTAGGTCTGTATTTTAACTGTCTCAGAATTTCTCAGAAATCTCAGAGGCAAGAATTCTACCACTAAACCACCAATGCCTCCAAATTTCCTGAAAATCTGGATTATTAATTTTATCTGTATTGATACTTATGCCAATGCCCTACAAGCAGATGTGTGTACATGCAGTTCAATTTACAGAAATAAACGATACTCTACACATTATTCACCTCTTTGCTTTCCCCCAGCCAACGGTGTATCACTGATACCTCTCACTTCAACAAGTATGATTTTATGCTGTCATTATTAACAACTGCATAAGAATCCACTGTGTGTATGCTCTAAATTTATGAATAACTGGTCTTCTAATACTGGGCATTTAGGTTGCTTCTTTTTTTTTGGTACTGTTTAAAATCACAGTGTGATTTTTTTTTTTTTTTTTAATAACAATGCCTCTAAATATTGGTAAGGGAATCAGGAAAAAAACAAGAAAAAATCTTAGGAGCCTCAGGTAACTATTGGCCCAGCCACAGTTTTTGAAGCTTTATATGATGAAGGAACTTCATGTAAGTCCTTGATCTCTGTCTTTCTAATGAAGAAAATATACACAACAGCAAAGGTTTTCCAGAGTTTAACCTAAGGACAGTAGGATATAAAGTAGTTGTTGTGTTTAAGGTTAATTTACAAAGAGTACAGAAACTTTTTACTTATCAAAATTAATCAAGAGTCATAAGTGAAACACAAGAGGAGGAAGAGAGTTATGGGGCTTTCTCACTGCTAAAGGAATGTTAAACTAGTAAGTATATATACCTTAACACAGAGTATGCTTCTGCTGTACTCTTGGTCAGTTCATAATCCAGAGAGAGAGAAAAGAAGGACATGGTGGGGAGAGGGGAGGGAGGGAGACTGACTTCCTGCGGTTCTGACCACAGATCTGAGTTTTGGGAGACTCACGGCCAAACTGTTTCATCTTAAAGCTGTGGTTTGGTGTTGGGGAGGCAGGGAGATGAACCTCAGGACTTCTGAATCCTCTTCTCTCAGAGTAAACAACACGGATGTGATTTTAAAGTTTCAGTCTTATCTAGAATTTGAGTAATCTGGTGCTCTTGAATACTGTGCTTTTCAAGTAAGCAATCAAACCGTTTCCTATCAGAGTACCAAGGACATTCTTAGAACAAAGCTACAGCGGGGAGGAAAACTACAGAACACGACCCCCAGCACTCAGCTAATGTATCACTGAGCTGGGAAACTGAAGAGATGACCACTCAAGAACAAGGCAAGAGGGCAGAGTATACAGTGAACGTGAACTCAGGCTGTGCTGCAGGCTGGAGGTGCTGGGTGAAGAGCACCCATGTGGAGCTTCTCTTCCCTTCTCTGCATGGTCACAAAAGGAGCACCATAAGTTTTAAGGGTAGTTTAAGACTTTAAGATGAATAAGGTTCCTCATATTCATAAAGAGCAACTCTCACTTCTTGACTTTCAGAGTTAGGCACAGCATATCCTATTTACCAAGCCCTTCCAATATTGCAGGGATTCCCTGGTGGCTCAGACGGTAAAGCGTCTGCCTGCAATGCGGGAGACCTGGGTTCGATTCCTGGGTCGGGAAGGTCCCCTGGAGAAGGAAATGGCAATCCACTCTAGCACTCTTGCCTGGAAAATCCCATGGACGGAGGAGCCTGATAGGCTACACCCCATGGGGTCGCAAAGAGTCAGACATGACTGAGCGACTTCACTTCACTTCTTGCAATATTGGAACTGAAGGCCTTTTGCTCCATTTGGACAACCGTGGGCCTGGAGGGTACTTGCTACCGAGGCCACAAAGCAGCCAGACAGGGAGACAGGGGGAGGGTCCCCAACTCTGGTCTACGGCCTGGGGCTGGACACTCTTTTCCTGGTGAAGCAATCACAGAAAACACCCTCTCTAGACCTATTAACTAAAGGCCCTGGCTTCTTTGGTCTCTCCCTTTTCCTATTAAACTTAAGAATCAGATCAATGAAAAAAAAATAATAATAAGGGACATCCCCACACACACACCATGGAAACAAACAACTAGTAGGAATATTAGTAGTAAAACCAACATACTGCATTCTACTTAAATGTGAAGATGGAACTGACACAGAAAAGAATTAAAAGACATTTGCAAGGAGTAGGCTTCTAGTCACGAGGAAGAACCAATGATGGAAAACCAGCAACTGAAGATAATTTCTTCACTGATTTTAAAGAATTTTTAAATTCATTACTAAAAGGAAATGACCTTGAAGTTGGGTGGGTAACGAGAAGTCAAGACTTAAGGCTAGATTTTTGTGAAATCTTTATAATTAAACGCTTTCTTACTTCTGTGTAATTTTAAGATTGTGTAAGACATAGCAGTAAGAACTCGTTCTCCTTCGAAGATATAGATGTCCCATATTCTGAGGTTTAGTGTAAAGGGCGTCTAAAATTAAAAACAAAACAGAAATAAGATGAACAGTTTGTTCTCGTCTGGTATTTTTAATTTTATGATTGGACTTTTAAAATAAACACTCACCCGATCAAGGAAACATTGAAAAAACCATTTCATTGTGTAAAAACTTGTGTAGACTTCTTGCGAATCCTGGAAAAAAAAACAAAAATTCCACAATTTCTGGATTGCTGCACACAAAACATGACAATATAATAAATACTAAGAGTTAGGCAGGTTGTTGGAGGCAGCTGTCACAGCTGAACAAAACCATTCATTACAAATCTCTGTGCTGGAGTATTTCCACTTTTTCTCTTCTGACTCTTTCTTCTTCTTCCTCAGTTGTACTTTTGAAAATCATCCTGAGAATAAACCCCTCATAAGATAAGACTGTAATACAATACTTTGATTCTCTTTTAATATATTCTAAAAGGAAGCATCCTTGCTTTAGTAAATTACTATATTTTTTCAGAGGAGTATGCATGTGATTCACTGAGGACGAGTCTGTAGGATCCTTAAAATATTTTAGTGCAAATACTTTAGTGCAATTAAAAAACCTCCTAAATCACTGAGAAACCACATATCCTTAAAAACTATATTGTTTGTATTATTCTATATCAGCTTCAAAGGCAACTGATGCTATGAGTTAGGGCGGTGATAGTTCATCGGTCCTAAATCTCACAAATCTAATGTCGTCTGAGCACGGGGGAGCTGCAACTGCTCAGTAAATCAAATGGATGAGACTGTACACCAGTAGAGTAAGGGGGACCGGTGGCTGCACTCAAGTCTTCTAGCTTTATTCTTGGTATAGGTGGGTGTAAGTCAAGGTCATATCTACCTACCAAGTGCTGCTTAAGCTTGGACAAAAATTTATTCAGTATTTTTTCATGATGTTCTTGAAACCTCAAGAGTTTGGGAAAACCATGGACAAAAAATCCTAGAATACAAACATAAAAACAATACTTTATAAATAATAACAACAGAAATCCCTAGTTTAAAATGCAACATATTTCTTTTATCTTTTAGCTGTTAACAACAATAAAAACAAACCTACTAGTTACCCAAATATTTTTACTTCTCTCCAAGGAAACAATTATGTATAAACTTTGATTAATGAAAACTTAAAGCCTAGTATGTGTTTGCTAAGGATCGCCTATCACCTTGTAAAAGTATAAAAGAGGACAGAGTATTTCTGAATTAAAAGGGAAACTAAGAAAGTAAGAAAAAATGGAAACTGAAGCTTTTTATCAAGATTATCTGTTTACTTGAAGTACTGGGTGATGTCTTAAAACACACACTTTTATAAATTATTCTAATCTTGATTACTTATTTTGCTTCCCCATTATATAAAACAAACATTGTATTACTTTTTTCTGGCTTACTCTAACAGTATTATTAGAGTAACCATGCTTCCCAGGTTAACATCACTTTTTAATCCTTTTTATAAGTGATATTTAACATAAGCTAAAACATACGGGCACTGTATGATCAATGTTAACATAGTCTATCCCAAATGATTATGCAATACAATCTATAAGATTTCTAGGAAGTAACTGCAAATGAAAAGTTAGTATTAACTTTGTGTATGTAACTCATGGAAATTTACATCTATTTTTATTCACAAGTTTCCTTTCAGATATTCTAATAGTCCATTAAAAAGGGCACATACACAATGAATTTATGATTTCTCCATATGGGTTTTTCAGCCTGGATTCTAGGTAACTTCAAAAGACGTTAATACGTGTTCTATGTTTTTAAAAGAATCCAGGAGAAATACTGTATGTCACATATACCCTTTTCTGCATATGTTCACAGGCATATGAGCTTCTGAATGTTTCTAAGTTATTTTATAGACTAAAGACACTTGTTTTTCTTGGTTTACCTCATCTCCCAGACTTATCTGATCTTGGAGTCCAATATCTCCCCACAGAACGCATGTTTCCAAAACGGAAAACTATGTCCCTGCAAGAAACTGAGGAACACTGCTGGGAAGAACTGCTTTATGATCCTTGGGGAAGGGCTATTTCTTAACTGATTCTCAGCTTTCTAGGGAGTGTGTAAAAATCTCCAGAGATAGAAAATTCCTCCCCTAGTAATACTTTCTGGTGAAATGATTTCATAAAAAAAAAAAAAATCTATATATGTCTCTCTCTTTCTCTGCCACTTTCATGGTCAATTTGAGAGGAATGGAGTTGGAAGAAACTCAAGACAAAGTCTGATTGTGAAAAAGGCAATTCCTTCAATAATAAACATGAGCTCAAGGATGCTAAGATACCCAACACTGCTTCCCTTTTCAGTGGGGTCCCAGATTTGGTATTTTAAATCTCATGCTTTAGCCCTCACATTACACTTTTGTGAGTGGTAACAGCTTCATATACGAAATGCAAAGAACTGAGGGAAACTTCAGTTATAAAATTTCATAGGCAGATCTAGAAACAAATATCTCTAGGTACAAACTTACCCATAATAATGACCTAAACTGCTTTGCAAATGTTAGAATAGTAAAATAAATCCTGCTTTGTAGATGAGTGTGGGGCTTCCCAGGTGGCGCAGTGGTAAAGAATCTGCCTGCCAATGCAGGAAGCACAAGAGATGTAGGTTTGATCCCTGGATTGGAAAGCTCCCCTAGAGAAGGAACGGCAACCCCCTCCAGTATTCCTGCCTGGGAAATCCCATGGACAGAGAAGCCTGGTGGGCTACAGTCCACAAAGAGTCAGACATGACTGAGTATACACACACATAGCTTAGGCTGGTGACAATAATTACTGAAAGCAGGTTAGCAGGCTTGTTAAAAGAGATGGATTTTCTGAAACTGGACAGTATTCCACATAATTACACACTACTTAAGCTGTTAATATTCCACTGTACTTCCAAGATTATCAGCAATGCCATCTGACGCTAAAGCAAAATAAAGACTGATAAGGAAGAGTTGTGTTTCTTCAAGATGCCTTTTCCAATGATACTATTGAATGGCAGCTCAATGAAATGTGTCTTACTACTGGAGTCCACTTATGGGATGCAAAGTGTCCAGAAACACTTATCATGCAGATAGTATTTATTTTTTAAAAAATTCACAGCAAACACTGAAGGAGATAGCTAAATGCAAACATAGACACATACACACAATGCTTCAACAATAACCACATGGTAAGAATGTGAGATTTAATCAGCTATGGAAGGTCACAGTTTTGAAAATTTAAAACATCACCTTAACCTGTGGCAGGTTCCCCACCACATGAAGCTTCAACGTTCACAAAGAGAATGATGGTCCATTCTCAGAGTGATTACTGTTAAAATTGTTTTTAATTCGGTATTATCACACTCAATGGCATTGAGAAAATAATTTTGCATTATATGGACAAATGCCACTTTTATTTTCAAGAGAAGTTTCAATCCAAACTCTCTCAAGTTTATTGCATATACTTGGCAAATATAATAAAAATATTATTCAAAGTGTAATAACTTGAAAGCCAAAAAATTACATAAGCTTTGAAATATCAAAGTGCCCAGAATATGTTACCAGCTTTTTTTACTGTAAGATGGAATCAATTTTAAGGCTGAAAGAACTAAAACAAATATTTGACATACCAAATTACTGTGGACCTTTCCTTTAAATACCTCAGTGTCATTTCTCAATTAATATTCTCTAACAAACTGGTATAAATTGCAATATCCAGTCAACAGTAGACATTTCACTGAAGGCATGACTGTCTAACAGTTTCGATCAAAAGCTTCCAATAATTCAGTTTTTCCTAAATTCTTCCAAACCTAGTTTCTCGTAACCAGGGCAAGTAAGGAAAGAATTTTAAAACGTCAATAGTATATGTTGTAGTAAAGACGAAGGATTATAAATCTGAACAGAAAAGTTCAATGAAGAATTAAATAAGAAATTAGTCATAAATACTAATGAATTAAACTCGCCCCTAGACAAGTTTCCATACTTGACTCTACCAAGCATCACCCCCAAGTCTGACTTTGTTCGAACCTGCCTATCTCTCCCTCCCTTGTCTGTTGCTGATGATCCACCTCAGGGTCCTCTTACCGTGCATGGCGTGTTTGGGACCTGAGAACAGCTTGACCAGGGCCCAGAAGGCATCTTCCTCGTTCATATACATGAGGAGCAAGGCTGTGATCTGGCTCATCCCCTGACAGTATCCAACCTCCTAAAGACAAACAAGAACAAAGAAACCAGGGGTTTTAAGATCAAATTATATGTACATGCAGGTATGAAGAACTGATGTAGAAAACAGAAAATGCCTAAGTACATTACTTAATGTGCAGTTCTACAGAGAAATATTACAATCTTCACAGTACTGAGCCACATGCTATCAAAGACTATGTTTGTGTTGAAGAATAAATGCAGAAGTGTGGACAAGGCTAACCTAAAAGAACTTTATTGACCTCTGCTCAATACTGTTCTTATACCTTCTGTAAAGAGCACTGTTTCTATTTCTGTTTTATGTGTGATTCTCAGCTCACTATTCCTCATCTGTGCTCAGATGTTGGCAAATTTCTTTCCTTGCACAGTTCCCAGTTGGCTGTCTTTTCTCCTCTAGATTTCCAGATCCTTACAGAGACACATTTTGGGACCCTTCCAGTCTAAACCCCTTCCCTGAGAACTGCCCATTCTCCCCACAATTACACATGATGACACTTATGCGTCATATCACATGGCCTTAGGGATCCATGTCATGACATGTGAATCACAGCTCATGGAGACGAGGACACCTAACCCCAGGGAACCATTAATTCAGCAGCATGACAATTTTACTCATTCACTAATCACATGTTTCTCTAGGAAAACTGAATAAAGCCACAACTACATACATGGTGGTATGTAGTTGAACAGAATGCCCACACTGAGGCTATGGCTGCAAGAGCAGCCTAAGAAAAACAGATAAACAGGCAGAGAGAGACATCTGAAGAGAGAAACAGTATAAAGAACAGTTTCCAGAGACAATCAGAGTCACCACGTGGCCCCGAGCGGGACAGAAAGAGGAGCTCTTCTCCCTGTAGGCTTCTCACCCTCCAGCTCCAAGAGCCACCCCCAGCTTCCTTTCTATGAGACGTCTCTTTAATCAATTCCTTTTTAACTTGCCCTAGTTTGAGTGAATCTCTGTTCCTTGTAACTTAAAGGTTTTGATTACAATAGAAATGGTGCACTTCAAGGTTCAAGGTGTCCTTCCTGGAATTCAGTCAGCAAAGCACTGACTTGGCATCTATACTGGCGTTGACACTAGTTGATCTCTTCCCCCAAATCTCTCTCCCCCAAGAGTAATCAGGGCCTTAAGAATAACATGTTCTAATACCAAAACGTTTAGTTGTGGCTTACTCCAGAAGACAGCAAGTAGGTACCTATGGTCTGCTGTCCGGACCTCACCAAATAAATGAAATGTGATTCTGAAAGGCAACCTCCCAGGGGAATGAAGAGTCACCAGGAATCAAGCAGAATTAATCTCGCCACTATTTCCTGCCCCTCTTGCCCTGCTGATTCCCAGTCCGAAGTGCTTAAAATAAAAACAAGAAAAACACCACCACAAAACAAAGCAACCTGTAGTAAGGGGGGGAAAGTGAGCTTTGCTGTCATACTGTGGCTCTTCCCACTTTTCGAGCAACTCTGCTCTGATATCCTGGGGCGGATGAGGGAGCCTTGGGAAGGTCCACACAGACTGTCCAGTCCTGAAATGAGGCAAGACAGGCCAAGGGGGCTTTTCCAGGAAGGAGGCCCAAAGATTTCCTCCAGGTGCTCAGAACACAGCTCAAAGAGCTGTGGACAGGCAGGCGCTGACTTACCGTATTATAAATAGAATATGCAGCAAGAACGTGGAACAGGGATTGTTGCCTAGAGGAAAGAAATTTACATGGAAAACAATTTAGTTTTTTCACCTTTTTAAAATTAGGAACTTAAAAAAAATAAACAACAGTTTGACTGATGATAAATAGATAATCCAGATAAAGCTACTATTATTATAAAGAAATGACCCAAAGCTCAAATTTAAACAATACACAGCCTAAATTTGAGGCTAGATAACACTTGTTTTGACAGAAAGGATTTATAACAAAAAGCACAAAGCACATCACCATGTCTTCAATTTGGTGTCCCCTTTCTGTTCTCATTATAGAATCATCCCCACAGAAGGGGCCAGCTGGATGGAGCTGCGGACCAACATTCTGAAGCCTCATTCACAGGGCCAGCATCCTGCAGCACCTTGCAGGGTGGGGACATGTCCCCTAGGGGGCGGTGTCCGCTGGAAATCAGCTTCCAAGACGGGCATCACCTCTCCCCTGGCCAGGATTCAGGGCCCAGGATCCAAGCGTGGGAACAGGAGTGGCTCCACCCACTGTTACCTCTTGTCCACTAACAACATGTTTGCTTTCTGCTCCATCAACCTTAGGCTCTGCTGCTCTAGAGGTCCTGGCTCCAAAGAGAGGAGTGTCCCCACTAGGAGACAAACACTTTCACTGAACTGGGAGCCAGGTTGCCCACCCCTAGCACTATGGGCTCCTCAGGCCTCTTAATCAGTAGGCAAAGGAGGAGGCGAGTGTACCGGCTGGAGTGACTGATCCTGGTCATTAAGGGGAAAGGTGAGCTGCTAGGACATGGTGGACGTAAGCAAGAACACGTCTGGAACACAGAGAATACTGAAGGTGCCTCTGAGTATAACCAAACCCAGTGATTCAAGTCCACGGAACACCCCACCACAATCAAATTCAGGCAGGCCTGCTAATGGTACACTCTTCAGGAATAAAGCTTTAGGGCCCTCAGCAGCCAAAGTACCTGCTGAGGGCAAAGGGTACATGGGATGGGAAGTGGAAGGTTAGTTATGACCAGTAGCGACCACATGCCCAGTCACGGAGATGATGACTACATCTGTTATGAGTATTTTTTCCTTATTTTGGTATCAATATGTTTGTGGATATACATATATATTTTTAATGTGCTTTGTTCCTTCTCTTTTCCCTATGTCCCCATCTACCATAAGATGTTTCATAATAGCTGACTTTATATCACAGCATTTAGGTTATACATATCAAAGCAAAAAGAGTACATATCCCCAAGGACTCAGCATCATTCTGTCGGGAGGGGGTTGGCATATTTTGAGTTGTAAGCAGAATAGTTGTGGAAGTACAGAATATTATAAGGAAGCACAACTTTATTGTCTTTATTCAAAAATTAAGTTGATGAGTGTGGTCTGTGATACTGAGCTTCTTATGTGCACTTGGAGGGGCTACAATCCCCAGCTATGCAAACTCTAATGGAGGTGCGGCTGTGAAACAGGTCTTTTGTAAATGTAACCAAAACACACAGTTGAAGTTGGGGAGATTACCCTCCATAATCTGGGAAGCCCTGGTGCAGTCGGTCAAAAGGTCCTAAGAGCTCCTGAGGCCCTTCCTGACATCTGCACTATGGACCTTGAACTTGCTAGTCAGTTCTGGCACATTGGAACCCAATTCCTCACAGCAAATCCCTCAGTTTACATCCCTTACCGGTTTCTATTTCTCTGGCTAAACCTTAACTGATATGGAGGACAGAAAAACTGTACATTTCATTCCTAAACAGTCACTGTCGTTTTATTCACCCATTTCCCATTTTTTTAGTTTCACCTGTGCATGGAATCAAGGGTCTAAGAATGCATTTATTACTGACATGGTTCTCAAAAAGTAACAAAATCTCTCATTTCTTTTCTGAGATTTTTAATAAGAGGATCTACCATATATTTAAGAATTTCTAGACCATAAAATGACTTTATAGCAAATAATATAGCACAGATATGTCAAAGATTAAAAATTTAAACTAACTTAAATCCTAAAGTTTACATGATATGGACCAAAGGATCTACCAAAATTTAAACCCTCAGAGGTGGAAGCAAAATTATCACCTATACAAGATATTCCAAACACTCACATTTCAAGTTGATAAAGACTATTTGTAAATGCTATTCATAGTTTATAATATTAAACTTTACTTACTTCACACCATATCTGTCTCTAAACATGATATGGTCCCTAAATGTGCGGTTGACATCAAGGTCTATCTGTCTGATATCAGGCGAACAACCCCGTGCTCTGTGTTTTAATTTCTGAAGAGGAAAAAAGAGAAGAAAGCACATTTTAATGGAAATCAAATGTCAAAAAGTCTATGACAAACAGTAAAATAATTCTCATTAAAAAACTTTTTTGATTTAGGAAAGCCATTTCCATGGTTCAAAAATAAAAACAATATAACAAGGTGCACAGTGAAGGGTCTCCCTCTGTCCACACACCACCACCCTGCCTGGCCTCCTCCCTTCCCATCCTCTCAGGACAGCTAGATTTTCATTTGGATGGAAAATGTTTGGAGTTTGTGTTGCTTAGACTCTTCCCAGGCAAGCCAGGCAGTTCATGGTGATTCCTTTCTTCTTTCCAACATAACGTTCTAGTTTGCCTTGGGGCTTATCACTGCCCGGCTTCCCATTTCTCAATGGGCTTCATTTTCTATGCAGTGGTGCTAATCCGACCCAGGCTCACTTTAGGCTGCTGTCAGACTCTCCTGGCTCTTCTAGAACAGGCACCTCCGTTTTCTACTCCCCGCAGACCCGGCTCCTCAGGCCTTCGGACCAGCTGCTCAGTGGGGCTTCTCAGGGGCTCCCCTTCACAAACATCTGCTAGGCCTTGCTTTGCTTAGGTTTCCTGGCTCCTGCATCTCACATCTTTCTTGGTTTATTTCCTTGTTCTGAGGAGCTCGGCCTCAGGTAGATTTTGTGAAAAGACGTGTGGAAGATCAATTTTCTGATGCTCTGAATGTCTGTTAAGTCTACCTTCTTTCTTAGCTATTTGACTACTTTAGAATTCTAAGTTAGAAAATATTTTTGCTCAAAAGGCACCACCTTCGGTGGTGTCTTCTGGCTTCCAGTGTTGCCATTCTAATTCCTTCTTCTTTATAAGAAAGGAGCTTCAAAGTTCTGAAACTTGGAATTTCTGTGTTTGGATCTATTTTTAGCCACAGGTTTGGGCATTTGATGGATCTTTTCAATCTTAAAAACTCATTGAGTTGAGTTTTGACTTCACAATCTATTTTCTGGGAAACTTCTTCACTTGTCATTTTCAAACCCTCCTCTAGAATTTTTCATTTCTATTATCATCTTTTATATTCATAGGCTCTGTTGTTCTCAAATGTTCCTTTTATAGCATCCTATACTTGTTTTATGGATGCCATATCTCTTTTTATCCCTCTGAAGACATCAGCAATAGCTCTTCTGTTTTTTTCTTGCTCTATGGTCTGTTTCTCATAAGTTGCTTTTTCCACTTGTTCCTATTTTCCATGCTAGCTCCTAGCTCCTCTCCTCACTGTCTGCTTGTTATTTGAAAGAAGACACAAGAAAGCTGATGGAAAGTTGTGTGTGCAGACGGGCTTCACAACTGTCTTCACTGCAGAGTGGTCCAGCTGCTTTCACTGGGCCTCCCCTGCAGTCAGGAGTTTGGGGGTTATTTTCTTGGGCTGGTCAGATTCCTAGGGAAACACTCTTCTGATCCCCCCTCAGAAAGACAAGTTCAGTTCAGTCGCTCAGTCACGACCGACTCCTTGCGACCCCGTGAATCGCAGCACACCAGGCCTCCCTGTTCATCACCATCTCCCGGAGTTCACTCAGATTCATGTCCATCGAGTCAGTGATGCCACCCAACCATCTCATCCTCTGTCGTCCCCTTCTCCTCCTGCCCCAAATCCCTCCCAGCATCAAAGTCCTTTCCAATGAGTCAACTCTTCACATGAGGTGGCCAAAGTACTGGAGTTTCAGCTTTAGCATCATTCGTTCCAAAGAAATCCCAGGGCTGATCTCCTTCAGAATGGACTGGTTGGATCTCCCTGGAGTCCAAGGGACTCTCAAGAGTCTTCTCCAACACCACGGTTCAAAAGCATCAATTCTTCGGTGCTCAGCCTTCTTCTCAAGTGCCCAACTGCTAATGTTCTGGGAGTCAAGTGGAGGGAAAGGCTGGTCTGCCCCAAGTTCAGGGCATCCACTCCCCTGCATTTTCCTCCACGTGTCTGTGCCCTCTCCAGCCCACAGGCCCTCTGTTTCTCATCCTCCCCTTCCCCAGAAAGGAAATGCTTGATGAGACATGATAAAATATGCTTTAAAATACAATTTAGTTGAAAGGGAGAAAAACACCCAAACACATCTATAATATGAATTATTCTAGAGGACAAGAAAACTTAATACAAAAAAGACCTCATGACAGAAGCAAAGCCCGGTTAAGCAGGTAAAAAAATAACAGAACAGAAAGATTACTTATGTTCTAGAATGGTGATAAGCTAAAGGCAGAATACAGGAAATTAAGCATATTTATCTTAACAAAAGGAGGTAAGCAACTTCCCGGGTAATCTCTGAGACTGAGTCCATGAATGTCAAAATAATGAAGAATAAACACTTACTTAAAAGAAATAGGATCCAATGAGCCTATAAACCTGAGGGCAGAAGTACAGTGGAAAGCACCTGGATGAAAAACTAGCCACCTCATGGTGGGTCTGGCCGACAACACTCTTCAGCCTTGCTAAGGCTGCAGGTGAGGTTGTTGACCATGGTGGCCAGACCCCTGCCATCTGTGACACAGATCACAAGACCCCAGAGAGACAGGTAACAGTGAGGTACAGTTAAAAGAACGGGAGAAACAGTAGGTAAGCGCACGGGCTCAGGAGCCACCACCACTATCACTGTCTGAGAAAAATCTTAGTCGATGAAGGAAAAGCATTTTTATTCTCATTGAATTTCCATAACATCTTACAGAAAAACCCAAACAAACTTTCCGGCCAAATCAATATCTAATCAACCATTTAAAATAATTTGAAACTCTAAAATCCCAAGACAGAAATTCATAATCTGTGGAGGGTCCAAACAATTAATTTAAAAAGTCTTGTTAAAAAAAAAAAAAAGTAACTGCTTAAATTAACCAATATTTATAACCTTACATCTTGATGAAAAAAAATTTTTAAGTTATATTTTATCAAAGGATAATTGCTTTACAGAATTTTGCTGTTTTCTGTCAAACCTCAACATGAATCAGCCACAGGTATACATATATGCCCTTTTGCCACTATTATTCAACATCGTTCTGGATGTCCTAGCTACACCAATCAGAGAAGAAAAAGAAAGAAAAGGAATCCAGATCAGAAAAGAAGTAAAGCTCTCACTGTTTGCAGATGACATGATACTGTACATAGAAAACCCTAAAGATAGTATCAGAAAATTACTAGAGCTAATCAGTGAATTTAGCAAAGTTGCAGGAATCAAAATCAATATACAGAAATCATTTGCACTTCTATATACTAACAATGAAAAATCAGAAACAGAAATTAAGGAATCAATCCCATTCACCACTGCAACAAAAAGAGCTAAATATCCAGGAAAAAATTTGCCTAAGGAGACAAAAGAACTGTACACAGAAAATTATAAGACACTAATGAAAGAAATCAGAAACAACATAAACAGATGGAGAGATATTCCATGTTCCTGGGTAGGAAGAATCAATACTGCAAAAATGACTATACTACCAAATGCAATCTTCAGATTTAATGTGATCCCTATCAAATTACCAATGGTATTTTACACAGAACTAGAACAAAAAAATTCACAATTCATATGGAAACACAAAAGACACCAAATAGCCAAAGCAGATTGAGAAAGAAGAATGGAGCTGGAGGAATCAACCTTCCTGACTTCAGATTATACCAGAGAGCTAGAGTCATCAAAACAGTATGGTACTGGCACAAAAACAGAAATATAGACCAATGGAACAAGATAGAAAGCCCAGAAATAAACCCATGCACCATGGGTACCTTATTTTTGATGAAATTTTACTTATACATAAACAGGAAGGTATCAAAAGAGCATTCTGAAGTTCCTTTTCTAATTAATACTGGGTTTAAATTATAAGTTTTCTTCATTTCTAACTTATTCTATTTATATATACTTTCAGAGGAACATTTATTTTTAGATATACATTTCTTATTCCTTCCCAAGGTTAATATAAAATTCAGGTTTAGAAAGGCTATAGCTGAGATGACAAGGAGGTAAATTTAATGCACTGGCCAATTTCCAAGTCTTGCTGGTCTCTTTTATTAACGAATAATAAAACCTAGAAACACTGTAACAATCTTGGGAGAAGAAAACAGTCATACACACGCAGCTGCTGGATAAACTGAATTCTGCTATTAGTTTCCTAAAAGCTCTAGAAGTGGCACTGTAAATAATTACTAATACTGCACTGCAAATGAATAGCTGCAACCAGGTGTTAATTTTCCTTATGAATATGCCCCAACCGTGACTGACGGTTTCAAAACGCCAGGCTGGCTCTCGGTACTCACACTGTACAGGTCTCTGGTCTCTTCCTTCATTTTGGGGATCTCCAGGAGCAGTGCCCAGACTTCACCTCTGAGCTGGAGTGGGATTCCTTTGTAAATTCTCCTATGAAACTTATGGAAAGAAACATAAATTGAAAGTTACAAACACAAAGCTCAGATTAGCCCCTTAAATGACTTCTGTTACTCTTTTAAAGGATTCCTGGTAACTGATAAAATTTAACACTCTTGGATCCTCTCACCTCTCCTCTTTAGATCTGAATAGGGAGATATACACAGAAAGGACAGAACAAACAAGTAAGAAGATGTCAAGTATGTCCATACATTAGCATCTTCATTCACTGCAAAAGTGCGCCTTCAGACACACGAGAGCACAGTCGGCGCCCTTTCTAAAGCTGTGGACATCTGACACATTCCCCGCTGATATGCCTAACTAGTTACACACTTCCCTTCTTGTCCCTCATAATCTAAAAGGTTCAGAATAACAGAACGGTTCTCTTGTGTCACAGTGTCTTTATGCAGTCTCTCCAGAACCTTCTATCTCACAACTCACTGCGGTCCGCAGTCTTTATTCATCTCCCCTCTCCCCTGTCCCAACACACACACACTCCCTCTTTCCCTCTCTTCTCAACTCTGGAGAGTTCCTTCAGGAACACTTTTGTTCTTTTCCTAATGACACTGATCCTATCGGACCAGACAAAAATAGTGATAAAGTTCCATCAAGAAGGAGCATCACTTCTGAATGAAATTATGTATAAATCATCAGTAACTCTTAACTCTTTGGGTACTTGACACTGCTATCACTCCAAGAATCTTAAGACTCAGCATACCTCCCCAACTTCTTGTGATTCGCCTTTTTCCTGAAAGCTAATCACATATTCAAAGTAACATATTTATTATGTTCATTACAAAGTTGGACATAAGGAAACTTTAAAACTTAAAAGGAAGTGATGAAACAAATTATGGCAGAAACTTCAGGAACAAGGTAAAAATAAGTACATAGTTACCATTACAAACAAAATAATATTTCAGTAGCATGGCTGAGAAAATAAGATATTAGAACTAATAACCAAAATGCTGATGAGCTATGAACTAATAAGCAGAGCTTCAACTTCTACAATTATACTACTTAGATTTTTTAAAATGAAGGCTTTACTAAATTATGATGTAGCTTTAAGAAACTGTGAATTTAAATAATTAACACTGTAGAATGACTTTTCCTGTGAAACAGTGCATACTGTGAGGTTGACTCAATTAGATAATCACATACATAATTTCAGTTTTGTTCCTTTGGTATAAACACAGTACGGTCTCAAATCTGAAATTTCGGCAGTGACTAGAAACACTGAAGCGTTAAGTCAGGCGGTAGATGTAACTGGAAGAATATGTACAGAAAGGCTGTGTGTAAATTCCATTCTGCTTCAGCATTTCCCATGTGCTAAACACTTAACACCATTAACTATAAACTGTGTGTTTTTTTAAGTGACTTTAAGATTTTCCAGAGAAAGTTTATCACCTATATTCATTTCAAATTTATAATAAACTTAACTTTTTAAAGGAATATAATCCACTAAAAGCGACTTCAAATTCTCTCCTGAATTTCCAGAGTAAAGATGTTAAACTGTAAGCAATGACGGCAAGTAAACAGATCAGCTTTGATGGACATACTTGCATGTCCATTAGACAGATGTTTTTCCATGAGTAAAATAAGAACCACATGCATTTCTTACACTGCATCACTCACAAGGATTTTAGACATTATTTATTGCTTTTGTTCAATTCTGTATTCAACAATTATATATAAATTACTGACTCCAAATAGGCACAAGTCTCCCGAGTCTGGATCTGAGAGTTTTAAACCATCCATGAGGCCCCATGCTTCTTAACAAGCACATTCTATTTCCTTCTGGCCTTTAACTGATACACACCAAAAGGGACTTCGAAGCAAACAGACAATAAGCAAGCCCCGGCATCTGGACACACCATCTCTTGCTTATCATTAAAAACAGCCTTGAGAAATTTATCTCTATACATCATGCCTCCATTTTCCCATCAGTTGAATCAAATGTTGGCTAATACAAGTCTGTCAGTTACCTGACCAACAAAGGTCCATTCAGTTATTTGACAAAAAAAAACAAACATATATATATATACACACACATATATATCTCCATTGTAGGAACACTGTTATAACAGAGCCCAGACACAATAATATCACAACTAGTTAAATCAGAATGGTCTCTGCCAGCAGAGATAACTTCATCCTTTCATTTAATAGATTATAGTTTAAACATGCAGTGTGACTGTACACAGGGGGTAGTCATTGTGAAAACACAGGCAACCTTAATGGCAGTTTTTCTCATTAAAGCTTATATTCTAAAAGTACAAATATTCTCTATCAGACCTATATATTTTTATTTCAAGATATTTATAGATATTTCCCTGTACTACTACCACATACGTAAGGATTCTGTTGAGAGAAAACATATACTTTGGAAGAGAAGAAAAATATACACTGTTTTTTAACTTCAATGTAATCAAAGACTGGGTATAAACTGAGAGCAGCAATTCTTTTAGAAGGTGCATTCTGCCTCATACCAGATTGGACCATATATATCATCAAATAATTCTAGCATTCATTATAGTTGTGGGAAAGTGCTTTAAAATGATGCATGAAAGAAAGCTCCATTAAAATCTCTCTCACTGAGAAGTACATTAGCAGAGTTGCTGTCAGGATAACGGCCTAGGAGAATGCTCATTTTAACAAAGGCTTACATACTTTCACAGACATATGTATACTAGAGAAGGACATAAAGTCATATAATTCTACAAGTATTTTATTGGACTGAAGCTGAGATTAAAGCGTAGGTACAATGCATCATGAGAGATTCTGTAATTAGTACTTGAAAGATCTTTCCACAAAGACATCAGGTGAAGGAGTTGTCAGCTTTAGGTCAGTCTGAGAAGCAGAGTGTTACACCAGAGCACAGAAATCATGACCAATATTCTACTCTGAAAGGATTCTTCTTGAAACATAAAATAAAATTAGCAACCCAGAAATGAACTTACTCCTGATGAAAATAAAATAGTAATGGTCTAATGGAATTTAAATGGGGATATTTAGGATGCTTCAAAAGAAAAGTGATGTTATTCCTGGGAGATACCCCATGACAAAAAGATTTTCAAGGCTGAATAAATGTCACAGAATTTAATGTCCCTTTAAAAACTTTCTACCACATATTAAAGATGCTGAGGAATCCTGTAGTAAAGAAATCTGCTTACCTCTGTTCAGTTTTAATTTTTCCGTGACAACCGAAGAGCCTCTCTCTCATGTAATAATAAGCAACACTTACTGACGGCATATTGTCAGGCACTATTCTTTGAGCTTTGCATGAATTATCTTATTTAATCCTCAAAACAACTTGGTGAAGGAGGTATTGTGATTATCCTCATTTTACAGACAAGCAAACTAAGGCAGAAAAAAGGTTAACTACCTTCCCTCAAGTCACACGGCTAATAACGTGGCAGAGCTGGGGTTTGAACCTGGGATAGTTTATTCTTTAATCAGTAGGCAACACTGCTTCCATGTAAAAATACCTGTTAGAACCCAAGGAACTGATGCTCCCTGGAATTCTTGTTGGCAAAGGCTGACACACAACAGTTTCTATCTATGTAAATAGGAAAATGTACATATATTGCACAGAAAAAAAGTGTGAGGAAACAGACAAAAATCATAACAGATAACTCAGTGTTTTGTTGTAGGATTATGGAAGATTTCTTCTCTTAAAAAAAATTTTTTTTTTAATTGTCTAACCTCCCTTCAAAAAACTGCTGCTGCTGCTGCTAGTGAATGCTTATTACATGTTACCTGCATAAAATCATGAAATCTTCATCTCTTTGAAATGGGTATTATTATCTCCATTTCAAAGATGAGGAAACAGAGGCTTAGCTGTCAGCAGTTCTCAAGGCATGGGCCATACAAACTATTTTCTTAATGATGCTAAAACATTACTGGCCTCTTTCCCTGCACTGACTTTGGCACTGGGAGCAGAAAAACCTTAGTTCATGGCCCCTCATCAAAGCTGAAGCTCCTGGCACCTTGCCACAAACTAAGGCAGGAGAAGCACTGTGCGGGCAGTCACTGTGTTCTTTGATCACAGCTTAAAACAGAGGTCAGTGCACTTCAATGCCCTCGAGGAAGCAGTGGAAACTATTAATTTCACTCAGTCTCAATCCCGAAGACACATTTTGTTAATATTCTGGGTCATGAGGTAGGGCACACAGAGCACAGTGCCAACCTCAAGTAAGAGCATTTATGAAACTGAACTGCGATCTGAACCAACTGCTTTTGTCAAGGACACTAATCTGAAAAAATGACTAACAAACCATGGTTTGTTAGACTTGTGTGTTTAGCAGACTTGTTGAGACTTGTGTGTTTAGCAGACAGTTGCTCAAAAATAAATGCAGTAAAATAAATAAATAAATGAAGTAAGCCTGTTACTTTAAGGAAAATTTGTTGTCGTTGTTTAGTCTCTAAGTCATGTCCAATTTGTTTGTGACCCCATGGACTGTAGCCCACCAGGCTCCTCTTTCCAAGGGATTTCCCAGGCAAGAATACTGGAGTGGGTTACCATTTCCTTCTCCAGGGGATTTTCCCAACCCAGGGAACAAACTCAAGTCTCTGGCCCTGGCAGGCAGGTTCTTTACCACTGAACCACCTGGGAAGCCCTTAAGGAAAATACCTGACAGTATTTTTGCCACTGATAACTTTTGCCCTTTCAAGCAAAAGTTAGAATTTTGGAAAACTTCGACTACTAGGAACTTCACAACTTAACAATATTGAAAGACTTTTCTGATGAGATTAGTAGGAATATTAATAGATGTATGCATTAAAAAAAACAAACCTGATTTAGAACAACCCATACTCAATGCCGGGCAAAAAGATTTAGGAGGGAGATCGGCTAGATGCTTTAGGACGGGACATGCTCCTGTTCACGAACACTTTTCAAAACAAACCTTCTCTCTTTCTGAGCAGGAAGACAGATCGATACCAAACCTGGAGTGACTGCAATAATCCTGACCCCAAAGGGAGGCCACGTTCAGCAGGCTGACACCACAGCAGGCAGAGGGAGATGGAAAGAAACGAAATCGCAAGCAGCAATGTTAACTAAGCAGCCGCATTCCGTCACCCCTGAAAGCCTGCCGACCCCTGGGCTGCCCGCCGACCTCTGGGCTGCCCGCCGCGTCCTCTCAATTCCTGCAACCAGTCTAAACTGGTTATTCTGTGACAGCACAGAGACTCCTAATTTAAGGCATTCCACTCAGGAGCTTCCCAGATAACTCAGCTGGTAAACAATCCGCTTACAATGCAGGAGATCCCGGTTCGATTCCTGGGTTGAGAAGATCCTCTGTGAGAATGGATAGGATACCCACTCTGGTATTCTTAGGCTTCCCTGTGGTTCAGCTGGTAAAGAATTCGCCTGCAATGCAGGGGACCTGGCTTTGATCCCTGGATTGAGAAGATCCCCTGGGGAAGGGAAAGGCTACCCACTCCAGTATTCTTGGGCTTCCCTTATGGTTCAGCTGGTAAAGAATCCGCCTGCAATGTGGGAGACCTGGGTTCAGTCCCTGGGTTGGGAAGATCCCCTGGAGAAGGGAAAGGCTACCTGCTCCAGTATTCTGGCCTGGAGAATTCCATGGACTGTATAGTCCATGGGGTTGCAAAGAGTTGGACACAACTGAGCGACTTTCACTTCACTCACTCAATTAAATTAAAATTAAAAAAAATTTTTTAAGAATATGCATGTAATATTCTTATCATGAGAGAGGAAATTTTACTGGGAAAATCCACTTCATAAGGAAGTAATATTTTAATTACCTTTTCAGTGTTCTTGTATTTTTCCCATCCTTTTAGCATTTTCAACCATTTAGTAGTTCTTTCAATTTCCAGGTGCTTTTGCTAAAAATAAAATTGAAATTCATTGTTATTGTTTGTTTCAGGCTTCTTTTACTTACAAACTACCAAAAAATGTCAAGGAAAATGCTGCTGAAAAAAGAACAAAAAAAGTTATGCAACATTGGACAGCAAATATCTTAACTTTTTAAAAAATAGTTGGACACTTGATTACTGCTGTATCAATAGTACTCTCGGAATCCCAGGGATGGCAGAGCCTGGTGGGCTGCTGTCTATGGGGTCACACAGAGTAGGACACGACTGAAGTGACTTAGCAGCAGCAGCAGCTTAAAACACATAGGAGAGACAGGTAAAGAGAAAGGAGTCACTCAGACTTTTTAACATTTCAAATTAATCTAACTCTGAGTATCTTCCCTGGAGAAGGGTATGCCAACCCACTCCAGTATTTTTGCCTGCAGAATCCCTGTGGACAGAGGAGCCTGGCGGGCTACAGTCCATGGGGTCGCAAAGAATTGGACATGAATCGGCGACTAAGCACTTGGTATTTTACAAAGTTAAGCCAAAAGGAAATTTTAAAATATTTTTAAATATCTTTAACACAACTTCAAAATTCCATTCTCTTCTTTAACATTTTACTGAATTGTGGCATTTTAATTCTTTCAGTGACAAAGGTGGTTTTTGTAAAGGAGAACGGGATATTATTGGGAGATCACTACATAACTAGCATTATGCTAGTGAAAACTGTACAAAGTAACTGTTGCTGCCCTTGGGAAAGTTCACCATCTGCTCAAGGGCGCCTGACACGCAACACGGAACACGCAGTGCTGGGCCTAGAGGCCGAGAGGGCGACTCAAATCCTTTGGAGGGAGCAATGCCACCCACCCAGGACGGCAGAGAAGGCGCGCCTGAGTGCAGAGCTGGAAGACTGTTAGGGTTTTTATCAAGTGCAAAATTCCGAGAAGCACGGACAGATACACTTCTCAGACAATGCAGCAACACAGGGGCTAAAAAAGGACACCTCCAGAGCTGAGGCTGAACACACAGTCGGCGGTCTCGACTGTCACTAAATTAAGATTCTGGGCAAAGCTGGGAACGGGGTGGAGGGGGTTAAGGGAAGGGGGGAGATGGTGGAGAAAAAGCTTCTTCCTCATTCTGTTTTCCAGGAGAAGGGATTTTTTTCCTAAGTCCTCCAGCCTGCCCTCCAATCTCTTATTAACTCTCATGGTGGTAGAGTGACTTACCTGATTGGTACATTCAGAAAAAAAGACCTGGGTGTATAGCCCTCTGTTCCTTCCCTTTGCGGGCCCAGCCTACACTCAGAAAGCACATGGGTGGGTGGGCCGCAGACCCGGGAAGCGAGTCTCTCTCCAGGCGGCCCCCGACTGCTGCGCACCTGACCTCCTTCCCCCAGCAACACCTCCCTCCACGAAGGCCAAGGTGCCTGTGGCCTCTCACTGCCAGGAAAAGAGCCGCAGGGCCCACACCTAGTGATCACGCTTTCGTGAGAACAAAACAAAAGAATTCCGAGGAGCGAGTGAGCTGCTGCTGTTTTGTTAATTCTCCTCAATGGCAGCATGTTCTTCACCGAAGGCCTCTGTAAGTGTATTAAGTGCATCTAAAGAGTGAAGGACACAGAAGACCACACGGGAAAGAACAGCTCTGAAGGGACACTGTATGCTCACGACACCCCTACGAGGTAGGCATAGTCCTCCTCACTTCACAAGTAAGGAGACAGAGGCCCAAAGGAGCCACCGACTTCTCCACGTGCCCCTCTGGTGAGGTCAAAGCCAGGCTGTCCAGCCCCAGGGCCTGTGCGCTGGGCCGCCACATCCTAGGCCCTCGCCTCCACCTGGCTCTCCTTGGGGGAATCTCAGCTCTTGGACGAATCCAGCCCTAAACAGGCAGATGGCACAGGCCCACCATCGATATTTTTAGATGCAAGAGAAGCATAAAATCCCAAAGAAAATCCTGAATTTGGAAAACAGTCTCACCAATCAGAATACTTTGACACATTTTTTTTTTTTTTTGGCGGGGTGATAGGGGGATTATATCCTTAAAACTTTTTAATTACTTCTTTGCTCTTCTAAAAATTTTGATGGATTTTTCATAACCAAAGATGATCACTTGTGAGCAAAAGATACTGTTATGATTCTCATTTTTCAAAAGATTAAGCATATTCTTCATTATATTATTAGTGATAAAATGCTACAGATGGTTCCAGAAATATGTTTAATTTTAAACCTCAGCAGGGCACTGAAATCTAATTAATGTTTCTGCTGAATGTGACTTCAGAGAAGGCCAACTGTGAAAAATTAAGACGGATCTAAGGAGCCATTCAGTCACTTTACTGTTCTGCACTTCCTCCCCCGACTTCCTCAAAGCCCAATCCCTTTCTCCACCAACAGGAAAGCACCAAATAATTCAAGCCAACCCAAGAGCATGATAACATATCCTTTGCCAGGAAAAGCCCTGCTGAGGTCTAGCAGGCCTCCTGCTATCTTTCCTTTTTATGACTATTAAATTGTCAATAACTCACTTTAAGAAACAGCTATCCTTTTTTAAAAAAGGCACATTTTTGTATTCTAACACTCATCATATATACAGAGAGATTATTTTAAATGCTTCACATTCTTACATGCAAGCATAAAACACATATGCACAATTTTAAAAACTATTAAGTATGCTTTTCTTTCCCCTACAGTAAAAAAAGGAAAAATTTTGGGTAAAGCTCCCAGGCTGTAAGATTTTAAAAGTATACACCAGTATAAAATTATACATTGGTATTCCATCAGGCTTAAGTGTTAACTCCGTAACACTGTCAGATCAACTACACCAGATTTGAATGCACTCATGAATCTGTAATAAGCAGATAAAATATACTTTATCAGCAAAGATGCTACAGCTTATCAACTCCAGAATCTATTCTGAAAACACATGTGACAACTATGAACTTAAATGCTCTAGAAAAACAGGCTTGCCGCGGACTCACTGACACCAAGACACTAGAACAAGAGCAGCAAGGGAGAACCACACCTAGAAGTTCAGCAGCCAGGTCAAACTCCGCGCATCCAAAAGGTCTCCCTAACCACGGTGCTTTACTACCCTTCCCTCCCTGGTGGACTAACAGTGCCACCAGCCACTAAGTCAATCAGCCTACAAGCTTAGCTCTGCAGTCTCCATTTACCTTCCTGCTAGACCCAAACAGCACTCACTGGCCCCGCCCATATCTCCTGCTTCCATCAGGTCCTCTGCCTGTCCCAGGGGCGGGAGTGGGGCAGTGCTCATCCCTAGACAAGGGCAAGAGCGCACAGGCAGCCCTGCGTGGCCGCAAGCCAGCCTCCACACTGCTGTGACCTTTTACGTGAGTCCCAGTTTAAAAAGTCCTTCAAGGGCTACCCATTATCTACAAATAAAGTTCAAATGTCTACACAGATGGCTCTAACACAGGATGACACAAGCTCACCTTCTAGTTTTCTGCTACTTTGATGACCTGGTCATCTTGAACTATCTGTCATTCCCAACACACAATGTATTTTCATGCCTCTGTTAGGAATCTACACAAAACTGCTATTAAATAACTCTGTTGACTTTATACACCGATATCTTACTTTCTCTAATTTTTACTGAAACATTTCAAACCTGCAGAAAGTTGGAAGACCAATGCACCACATACTTATTTCTGCTTCAGCAAAATCCACCAATTACTAACATTTTGCCAGATTTAATCTATTTATATTGGGGCACTTTTTTATTGGGGGGGCTGATCTATTAGAAAATCACAGACATCATGAACACTCCAAATATTTACCTAAGAAACATTATCCTACATAATCATAGCACCACTACCACACTCCTTCAAGAAATTTAAAATTGGTTCATTATTTCATAATAAACCATCCATATACCAAACTCCCCACTAGTCTCTAAAGTGTCTGTAAAGCTGTTTTTCTTTAGGTGGGATGGAGAAAAGACATCTCTTTAGTTCCCTTTACTCTAGAACAGTCTCCTGGCCTTTGTCTTTCATGATGTTGATTTTTGAAGGGTCTAGTCTGCACTATCTGACTTTGTCTAATTGTTCCCCTGAGATTTTGGTGGGAATACTACATAACAGATTTTGTGTCCTTATGGCATCCACGGACAGCTCGTGCTGATCTGTACCATTATCTGTGATGTAACTGTTGATGCCTTGGTTAAGTGGTATTTGCCCAACTTCTCTGTTAACAGAGACATTCCCTTTCGTAACTAATATGTAATCTGGGTGGTACACTTTAAGATACTGTGGATATCCTGCTCCTTAACAACTCTACTCAGTGGTCTTCTTATCCACTATAATTTCTGTCTGAATCAATTCTGATTCTTATGGTGGTAAAATGGTTTTTTACCTTTTTCACGTGTGTGTGGTAAAATTTTTTTTAAACCATTTTTGTGGGTTTTTTCTCCCCCTCTCATTCTTTCTATATTACTGATATTTTTCTATTAAAATGTTTTCCCTCCTGAGTCCCATCCAATTTTTAATATCACTATGGAGTAAAGATAGTCTAGTCAAGGCTATGGTTTTTCCAGAAGTCATGTATGGATTTGAGAGTTGGACTATAAAGAAAGCTGAGTGCCACAGAACTGATGCTTTTGAACTGTGGTGGTGGAGAAGACTCTTAAGAGTCCCTTGGACTGCAAGGAGATCCAACCAGTCCATCCTAAAGGAAATCTGTCCTGAATATTCATTGGAAGGACTGATGTTGAAGCTGAAATTCCAATACTTTGGCCAACTGATGGGAAGAACTGATTCATCTGAAAAGACCCTGATGCTGGGAAAGATTGAAGGCACAAGGAGAAGGGGACAACAGAGGATGAGATGGTTGGATGGCATCACTGATTCAATGGACACAAGTCTGAGTAAACTCTGGGGGTTGGTGATGGACAGGGAGGCCTGGTGTGCTGCAGTCCATGAGGTCACAAAGAGTCAGATACAACTAAGCAACTGAACTGAACTGATGGCATAAAGAACTATTTTATTCATTCACTGTGTTATAATCCATTATTATCCTCATTATTCCTTTTGAGGCTCAAGTCGTCCCAAGTTTGGTTGGACTGCCTCTTACCTGGTTGTAGATTTCCCCTCTTTAAGTGGATCCTTTAGACATGCCCAATCTGGCACAAATTAATTCAGGTTCACTTTATACTTTTTCTATCCTAGACCTAGATCATCCTTTTCTTTAAAGAAACAGGAATACTTTTTCAGGGGGAATGGCTACTAGATGTGCTCATCATTGCAGTTTTTAAAATCACACAGGAGACCCCAGCACAAGAAAATTCTACTTCCCTGAGAATGTCAGGACAACACATATCAAAAGGAAAAACTTCCATTTGAAGCTTACAGTTTAATATCTGATCATCTTAAATTGGCATCCCCTCTGAATCAAGACTGGCCTCTCACATTGGGGCAAGCAGGGTTTAAGGATTAAAAATGGGACCAATATCTTCTTTGTTGCCTCAATCTCTAGTAATCTGAGACTATACTTTAAGCCCATGCAGGACCAGTTGAATAGGAAGTACTTCACAACCGCTGCCGGAGAAGGCAATGGCACCCCACTGCAGTACTCTAGCCTGGAAAATCCCATGGACAGAAGAGCCTGGTAGGCTGCAGTCCGTGGGATCGCAAAGAGTTGGACACGACTGAGCGACTTCACTTTCACTTTTCACTTTCATGCATTGGAGAAGATGGCAACCCACTCCATTGTTCTTGCCTAGAGAATCCCAGGGACGGGGGAGCCTGGTGGGCTTCCGTCAGTGGGGTCGCACAGAGTCAGACACGACTGAAGCGACTTAACAGCCTAACAGGCTGCAGTCCAGGGGGTCGCTAAGAGTCAGAGACGACTGAGTGACTTCTCTTTCACTTTTCACTTTCATGCATTGGAGAGGGAAATGGCAAACCACTCCAGTGTTCTTGCCTGGAGAGTCCCAGGGACGGGGGAGCCTGGTGGGCTGCCGTCTATGGGGTGGCACAGAGTCGGACATGACTGAAGTGACTTAGCAGCAGCAACAGCAACTGCTGCATCACCCACCCAGTATGGAGTAACCCTATATTGGGTCCAACACTCCTCCTGCTCCTAACATGATCAATAACCTAGACAGTAAAGGCTAACCACATACACGATGCATGGATGAATATTAAACAGTCTTCTCGTCTACGATAAGAAATCTTAGAACTTTAATTAAGTTCAAGTCTTCCAATGTTTTTTGAATATTAGGATGTGTGAAGACAGTTGAGCCACGCCACACACTCCTCGACCTCACCAGCAGAGGTCAGGAGAGGATAAGGAGTGCAAGAGGTCAGGAGAGGATAAGGAGTGCAAGAGGTATTTTGACAGAAGAATGACATTGAAAAGTCATGTATTTTGAGTAAGATTTCACAGCACATAAAATTAAGATATAATTTTAAAAATCTGAATAGGCTCCAATAATCCATTAAGCTATGCAAAATATCACACTGCAAAAACGAATAGCTGAATCCAGGAAAATTCATAGTTTTACATATACTTTCCTCCTTATTAAAAGCATCAATAAGCTCAAAGAAACAATATAATCCATTATTAATAGTGTTCTCTGCAGAGCAAATATAATAAGTGTGTTTGTTTATTTGTTAATGTGTCTGGGAGAATCCAAAGCACTCTGCAAATACCAACACCAATCCTCTTATGAAGGCCTGATTTCTACTACCCCTATTTTCAACAGAGAATTGTCCATGTTAAAACAAAAAACAAAAAACCACCACCACAAAGCTGGAACTAAAACCCTGAGACTTTACTATGCATCAGTGTACAAGTCTTTTCAAATGGCAGGCAGGAAGTTCACACTGCAAGTGGATGCTTTGTGAAGACTAATAAACACTTATAGCTTCCGCAAGGCTATCATTTCCATTAGTTTATTCAATGCAGCAATATATGCAGAAATTTTTATTAGTTTCCTAGAAATGACAGACCTTGAACATTTGGTCTAGGCAGTCACTGAAGAACACGTGGACTAAGATGAAACCAGAAAAATTGGGGGAAATCTGGATAAACTAAAAAGTTTCCAGCCTCAGACTGCTTTTCATGTGTCTAGAGTTCTCATCCCACTTTGAAGAAACCAAAGCTGTGAAAAGCAGGTCACACAATGTGAGCTCAGTTTATGGATGAGGGTAGAATGGAATCTCAGTCAGCAGCCTCAGAACTCCCTCTCCCAGTGACAGATTGACAGGGAATATAAGACTGTCTTGTGTTAAACTGTTAAGGTATGCATGTCATTTCTTAGTGGTTTCCTAGTATATTAAACTCTTTAAACAATCCATTAATTGTAACTTGAATTTCACTGGGCAAAGGGTCTTTCAGGTACAGGCAAATCTCTTTTAAAAATTTAAAAACAAACAACCTCCCTCAAACATGCATCCTCTACAACGTTTTGTCTCTTATTTCTTCTTTAGTTCACTGTCACATTTTTTGAATCATCTGTACTTCTGATTCCCGTATGTCTGAATTTTTTGGACCAGGAAATCGTTTTGAAAGGGGGAGAGAGGAGGCACTGGAGAGAAAAGTCAGTATTGTAATGGTCGCCAGATTTTTATTCTCCCAAATACGGACATATTTTGTTGAAAGACACCTTCCAACTCTTCTGATTTCTCAAATAAAGCACGCTGTCACATTGGAAAGGACAAGCTCCGCCAGCCTTTAACCCCACGTCTCAAGACAGGACACATCCTTGTGGTCACCCAGTCGTCCACTCAGCCGCCATTTATGGAGCACACGCTACGTGCCCTGCTCTGGGTTCTGCGGCTGCAACAGCGAACAAAGCAGAGGAAATCCCCGTCAGAGAGGTTACATCCTAGTGTGGAAACAGACAAAGCGCAGATGCAAGTGAAATGCTGGGTGACTTGGACAGTGTTAGTGCTGAGAGAGAAATAAAGGTGGAGCGGGGGGCGAGCTTGCGTGGGGGATTCTCGGGGGTCGGGGGGTTGTCGAGGGACCTGCCAGGCAGGTCAGGGGGCACTGAGGAGGCCTGCGGGAGAGCAGGCGACAGGAGGAGGGGAGACAGAAACCAGGCACGCGGAGCTCCGAGGATGCCCTTTTACTGTGGATAAGATGGAGGGTCGGCATCTCGTTCCCCTCAGAAGTGACATGATCCTGCTTACTCTTCCAGTGGGCAGACGGCCTGTGGGGAGAAGGGGCGGCACGCTGGCAGAAGCAGGGAGCTGGAAGCTCCGAAGAGGCTCCAGTGAACCACGCGGCACAAGAGGAGATGCTGAGAAGGCGTCAGACTGAATTCACGGCGAGCCGAGCTAACAGAGTAGGCGTGGGGTGAAAGAGGACATCAAAGACAACTCCGGAGATTTTAGAGAGCAAATTGGACGGGTGGAGCTGCCACTGGCTGAGACAGGAAGCTTGCTCACAGATGTACTTGAGGAGAGAGAAGTTCCAGGCCTGAGCCCCGGGGCATAGTAGAAAGAATAAAGATGAAGATGAGAAGGAACAAGCAGAGGAAACCAAGAAAGAGCGGCCAGTGAGGAAAGAAGAAGGGGTTCTGAAGGACAAGATAATACAAGCTTACCTGAAGAAACAAGAGAAAAATCAAATAAATAACCTAGCTTTACACCTAAAGCAACTAGAAAAAGAAGAAATGAAGAACCCCAGGGTTAGTAGAAGAAAAGAAATCTTAAAAATTAGGGCAGGAGTAAATGAAAAAGAAACAAAGGAGAACATAGTAAAAATCAACAACGCTAAAAGCTGGTTCTTTAAGAAAATAAATAAAATAGAAAAACCATTAGCCAGACTCATCAACCAAAAAAGGGAGAAGAATCAAATCAACAAAATTAGAAATGAAAATGGAGAAATCACAACAGACAACAAAGAAATACAAAGGATCACAAGAGATTACTATCAGCAACCATATGACAATAAAGTGGACAACGTGGAAGAAATGGATGAATTCTTAGAAAAGTATAAGCTTCCAAAACTGAACCACGAAGAAATAGAAAATCTTAACAAACCCATCACAAGCACAGAAATTGAAACTGTAATAAAAAATCTTCCAACAAACAAAAGCCCAGGACCAGATGGCTTCACAGGTGAAGTCTACCAAAAATTTAGAGGAGAGTTAACACCTATCCTACTCAAACTCTTCCAGAAAATTGCAGAGGAAGGTAAACTTCCAAACTCAATCTGTGAGGCCACCACAACCCTGATACCAAAACCAGACAAAGATACCACAAAAAAAGAAAACTACAGGCCAATATCACTGATGAACATAGATGCAAAAATCCTCAACAAAATTCTAGCAAACAGAATCCAACAACATGTTAAAAAGATCATACATCATGACCAACTGGGCTTTATCCCAGGGATTCAATATTTGCAAATCAATCAATGTGATAAACCACTTTAACAAGTTGAAAGATAAAAACCATATGATTATCTCAATAGATGCAGAGAAAGCCTTTGACAAAATTCAACATCCATTTATGATAAAAACCCTCCAAAAAGCAGGCATAGAAGGAATATACCTCAACATAAGAAAAGCCATAAATGATAAACCCACAGCAAACATTATCCTCAATGGTGAAAAATTGAAAGCATTTCCCTTAAAGTTAGGAACAAGACAAGGGTGCCCACTCACACCACTACTATTCAACCTAGTTTTGGAAGTTTTAGCCACAGCAATCACAAGAAAAAGCAAGAAAAGGAATCCAGATTGAAAAAGAAGAAGCAAAACTCTCACTGCAGATGACATGATCCTCTACACAGAAATCCTAAAGACTCCACCAGAAAATTACTAGAGCTAATCAATGAATATAGTAAAGTTGCAGGATATAAAATCAACAGACAGAAATCCCTTGCATTCCTATATACTAATAATGAGAAAGTAGAAAAAGAAATTAAGGAAACAATTCCATTCACCATTGCAATGAAAAGAATACTTAGGAATAAATCTACTTAAAGAAACAAAAAACCTATACATAGAAAACTATAAAACACTGATGAAAGAAATCAAAGATGACAGAAATAGATGGAGAAATATAGCATGTTCATGGATCAGAAGAATCAATATAGTGAAAATGAGTATACTACTCAAAGCAATCTATAGATTCAATGCAATCCCTATCAAGTTACCAATGGCATTTTTCACAGAACTAGAACAAATAATTTCACAATTTGTATGGAAATACAAAAAACCTCAAATAGCCAAAGCAATGTTGAGAAAGAAGAATGGAACCAGAGGAATCAATCTGCCTGACTTTACACTACAAAGCTACAGTCATCAAGACAGTATGGTACTGACACAACAACAGAAAACCCAGAGATAAACCCACGCACCTTTGGACACCTTATCTTTGACAAAGGAGGCAAGACTATACAATGCAGAAAAGACAATCTTTAACAAGTGGTGCTGGGAAAACTGGTCAACCACCTGTAAAAGAATGAAACTAGAACACTTTCTAACACCATACACAAAAATAAACTCAAAATGGATTAAAGATCTAAACCTATGGCCAGAAACTATAAAACTTCTAGAGGAAAACACAAGCAAAACACTCTCTAACATAAATCACAGCAAGGTCTATACCCACTTCCCAGAGTAATAGAAATAAAAGCAAAAATACACTAATTAAACTTAAAAAGTGTTTGCACAATGAAGGAAACTATAAGCAAGGTGAAAAGACAGCCTTCAGAATGGAAGAAATATGAGCAAATGAAGCAGCTGACAAAGAATTAATCTCAAAAATATACAAGCAGCTCATGCAGCTCAATACCAGAAAAATAAACAACCCAATCAAAAAATGGGCCAAAGAACTAAACAGACATTTCTCCAAAGAAGACATACAGATGGCTAACAAACACATGAAAAGGCGCTCAACATCATGATCAGAGAATGCAAATCAAAACCACAATGAGGTGCCATCTCACACTGGTCAGAACGGCTGCTATCAAAAAGTCTACAAGCAATAGATGCTGGAGAGGGTGTGGAGAAAAGGGAACCCTCTTACACTGTTGGTGGGAATGCAAATTAGTACAGCCACTATGGAGAACAGTGTGGAGATTCCTTAAAAAGCTGGAAATAAAACTGCCATACGACCCAGCAATCCCACTGCTGGGCATACACACCAAGGAAACCAGAATTGAAAGAGACACGTGTACCCCAATGTTCATTGCAGCACTGTTTATAACAGCTAGGACATGAAAGCAACCTAGATGTCCATTGGCAAACAAATGGATAAGAAAGCTGTGGTACATATACACAATGGAATATTACTTAGCTATAAAAAGAACGCATTTGAATCAGTTCTAATGAGGTGGATGAAACTGGAGCCTATATACAGAGTGAAGTAAGTCACAAAGAAAAACACCAATACAGTATATTAACACATATATAGGGAATTTAGAAAGATGGTTAATGATGACCCTATATGCGAGACAGCAAAAGAGACACAGATGTAGAGAACAGACTTTTGGACTCTGTGGGAGAAGGCGAGGGTGGGATGATTTGAGAGAACAGCATTGAAACATTTATATTACCATATGAGAAAGAGATCACCAGTCCATGTTCAATGCATGAAACAGGGCACTCAACACCAGTTGTCCTGGTTCACTGGGACAACCCTGAAAGAGGGGATGGGGAGAAAGGTGGGAGTGGGGTTCAAGATGGGGGACACATGTAAACCCATGGCTGATTCATGTCAATGTATGGCAAAAACCACTACAATACTGTAAAGTAATTAGCCACCAATTAAAATAAATAATAATAATAATAAAAAGAACATGTGAGAGTGAGAGGTCAACCAACCACATCACAGTGTGGGAGGGAGCTGGGAACTGACGACCTGGGGCGACAGTACAGAGATGAGAAATGAGAAGCACAAGCGAGCGCATCGGCTGAGCGAGGCTGGAGGAAGAGGCACTGGGGGCTTGAGAGGGAAGAGGAAAGAGCACTAACTAGTTAAAGTGGGAGCAGAAATTCACCAGGAAGGCATGGCATGGAGTCCAGGCAGCATAAACGTGCAGCTGAGGTTTGAGATCCTGGATGCAAAGTAAAGCCATTCATCCCAGCTGGGAGTCTTTCCCAGTTGCACAGAGCCACACTGGCACTGCACAGGCAGGAAGGTTAGCTCAGAAGAGGCAGGACAGGGGCGGTCCTGACCTGTGGCGGGAAGAGAGGGGGTTGAAGACTAACAGTGATGGGATCCAGGGCGTCCAAGGATAAGCCAAGTCAGAGCACTAACAGAGAGGATGGCCAGAGGGTGGAACCACCCTGTGTGTCCATGTGCAAGTGGAGCAGTACAAGCCCCCCAGGAGCGGAGCTGGTAGAAGGCGCTGCACCATCATTTCCCTCTCCAGCAACCCAGGGCCGCAGGGACCAGCCTTCTCTCCAGCAGCACTGCCCTCGCATGACGTGAATACCAGGCCCTGAAAGCCACAGTTATGTCCCTCAACTGTCTCCCCTGGCCTGCCTCCAGTCACTGCTGAACAGCTAGCATTACAGAAACAGAAACCATGTCATGTTTTCCTGATATTCCAGGCTACTGCCTTGATTCTAGGCCCCCGCTTGACACATTGTTGCTAAGCAGTAATACAGCTTTATTAAAAGAAATTCCTTTGGCCAAACATTAAGGTTATGACACAAAGAGAATCAGGCAGTCACTGGAGAATTCAACCTCAGGAAATACCTACATGATTCTCTACATGGCGTATGTAAAATAGTAATTTTATCCAACATTATACTATAGTATTAATTTTCAGAAGATTTTGATTTTAGATTCCCTAAAATGCTTTTCAAATTCCAGCACCAATTTTACCTCCATTTTGTGAAACTCAGCCTCATTTACCCATCAAACATAAACGAACAGACTAGTGTCCCTGATCAACAGTCTCCCTCTCCATTCATGAATCCTTACAGTTCATTTTTTTGGTAGATGAGAAAATGGGAGGCGGGGAAGGGGACTCCATGGGACCCCGAACGATCAGTCCCTAAGTGTCAGCACACCCAGCTGTGGAGCCAGGCCCCAGCCAAGTGCGATGAGAAAGGGGAACCACTGAGTTACCAAAGCCCGGCCCGTTTACTATATATAAGACTTAGGTCTTTAAAATGCAAACATACTTATTTGACTAGAGCAAACTCTTTTTGCAGTCGTCTGCAGGAGATGCGGAGGAAACCTCGTAACACAGCTGTGTGGCAAAGAGCGGCTGGTCTGGACCAGAGCTGTAGGGGCCATGTGGTGCCGGAGAGGTGCCCAGGCAGCGTTACAGCATAGGGGCCTGGGCTCCTGAGCATGTGCTCTCACCAGGCCCACGTCCCGAGGCGGCCTTGACGGAGAACCACCATCCACGTGCAGGCTCTGCTAAGGGCCACCCCTCCTTTTTTCCAAGTACCTACACAAGTTCCATAACATCTAAAGTTGTTTCACCATTAATTAAACTATTTTCTTACAGTGATATTCAGAGGGTCAAATTTTAATGCTGACAGCAGCACTGACAGGTAATAAAGGCACCCTCAATCACAAAAGTGGCAACTTTTCTTCCTCTGAGGAATGTAATTCCTCGGTAACAAAAAATGAACACAGAACTGGACTTACCCGTTCCATAGCTGCATTGTGGTATGGGAGCTCCTCCTCACTGCAAAGGAAAAACAATGGGTGTGAAATAGTTGAAATCAGGGCAAAAATTTTTTTTTTTAATTATAAATCTGTAGGTACACATGATGTCCAACCATCTACCTGTCATCACAAGAGTTATGTAAGCTTCCATTCCACCACATTCAACATAAAACAATGAGCTAGTCTGTAAACAGGTTTCCCAGGTGGCTCAGTGTTAAAGAATCTGCTTGCCAATGCAGGAGACGCAGGTTATATCCCTGGGTCAGGAAGATCCCCTAGAGAAGGGAATGGCAACCCCACTCCAGTATTTTTGCCTGGAGAGTCCCATGGACAGAGGAGCCTGGAGCGCTACAGTCCATGGGGTCACAAAAGAGTCACACATGACTGAGGGACTTAAACAACAACATTCTGAAACCACATCTCCTGTCTTCAAATCTCTAGGCCCACTCTGCCCAATCTCATCATCTTTAGCCACAGGTGGCTGTTTAATTTTAAATGTAAAATAAGATGAAGTTAAATGAAAAGTTCAGTCATCAGCCTCGCAAGTCATAACTCAGCTACCGCACTGAACAGTATGGATACAGTGAGAACACTTCCCTTCCACAAACCTGCAGAAAGTTCCAGTGGACAAGACTGCTCTAGTCCAGGGGTCAACAACCCTTTCCTGCAAAGGTAAATACTGAAACAGCAAATATTGTAGGCTTTGTGGACCATACAGTCTTTTTCATAATTACTCAGCTCTGATGTCATACTGTGAAAGCAGATGCTGACAGCATGGAAACAGGTGTGGCTTAGTTCCCATAAAACGTTTACAAAAACAGGTGGAGAGCTGGATCTGGCCCACAGGCGATCATTTGCCCACCTCTACCCAAGACCATCACCTCCACTTTCTGCCTCAAACTGTAGCCCGTAACAAATTAGTGTTCAAAACAATTAGTATAAGGAAATAAATCTCCCGCGTTGCAGGCAGATTCTTTACCATCTGAACCACCAGGGAAGTCTGGTTTTGACAAGATCTATACATATTTTTGCCTTTCTCTTCATATCTGATAGTAACACTTTTAAGAACACAACACATGTTGTGTCCAGTGTTTTCAAAAGCATTATTTTGCTACTCTGAAGAGTTCTTAGGTGAAGCATAAAGCTATAGCAACAAAACTGACCACAAAGTGTTAAGAGCTGAAAGAGATCTCAGAGAGCTAGTACAATCCCTCATTTCACAGATAAGAAAACTAACATTTTCACTCAGTCACCATCACTTACCCTAATACGGAGATGCTAAGCATTATCTAACCCAGTGGGTTCAAACTTAGATTTGTATCTATATTCAAATTGTGCAAGAGTGTATGAAAAACAGGCTAAGAAATTAATTCTCAAGAAGAAAAGAAATTTTGAAGATTAAATATAAGTTGCTTTTTTATAAGTGGCTACTCATCTTTTTCTTTTCCTTTTTAAAATAGCTTTTGTTATGCTCTTAGTCTAACTTTCCCTGCTAATTGTGATCTTATTACTGGGGTCAGTGATGTATGAATGGCACGCATCCATTCTTCACTAACTGGCAGAAGAAGGCCTGTGGACATCACTGGAACATACTTGCTAAGTGATGGGGTCAGCAGGGACATCTTGAAAGAATAAGAACATCTGGCAACCTTGGGGTGCACCAAGAGTGGTATCTCTGGGGTGAGTGGGCTGCCCTGGACAAGAGCAACCTTCTGCGTGGCTGACTTGAACATATCCTAACACCGAACATTCCTAACTGCAAATGAAGTGCCATCTCTGGCTGCCACCACAGGTCAAGTTCTTCAGCGTCCTCCCATTCACCAGACAAGACTAACAGGCCTAACTGTGCCTCATGTCAACACTGAACCAGAACCAAGCATTGCATGTGTCTGTGGAAAGATGGGAACCATCTGCTCAGGCTACATGGTCTGCATCAGGCAGATCCTAAAGAATAAATCCACCTCTGCTGCTGCTAAGTCACTTCAGTCGTGTCCGACTCTGTGCGACCCCACAGACGGCAGCCCACCAGGCTCCCCCGTCCCTGGGATTCTCCAGGCAAGAACACTGGAGTGGGTTGCCATTTCCTTCTCCAGTGCATGAAAGTGAAAAGTGGAAGTGAAGTCGCTCAGTCGTGTCCGACCCTCAGCGACCCCATGGACTGCAGCCCTCCAGGCTCCTCTGTCCATGGGATTTTCCAGGCAAGAGTACTGGAGTGGGGTGCCATTGCCTTCTCCGAATCCACCTTTGGCAACCACCAATATGTTCTCTGTATGGATGAGTTTGGGTTTTTCTGTTTTTAGATTTCACATACAAGTGAGCATTTGTCTTTCTCCAACTTATTTCACTTAATAGAGTTCCATCAGGGTTTATCTTTGCTGTGGCTAGAATTTCCTTCCTTTTTTATGGGTGAATAATATTCCACTGTAGATAAACATCACATTTCCATTTATCAGTTGATGGACATTTAGGTTCTTTCTGTGTCTTGGCTACTGAGAATAATGCTGCAATGAACACAGTGGATACAGATATATTTTTGAGTTAGTGTTTTCATTTCTTTCAGATACATATTCAAAAGTTAAAGTTGCTGGATCATATGGCAGTACTATTTTCAATATTTTTGAGAAACTTCCATACTATTTTTCATAGCAACTGCATCAATTTCCACCAAGAGTGTGCCAGGGTTCTTTTTGCCCCACATCTTTGCCAAAACTTACTTCTTGTCTCTTTGATGATATCCATTCTAACAGGAGCAATGTGATACTGCACTGTGATTTGGCTAGGCATTTGCCTCATGACTAGTGATGCTCAACACATTTGCATGGACTTGTTCGCCATCTGTACATCAAGTATCTATTTACTGAATAGAAAGTATCTATTCAGATCCTCTGCTCATTCTTGGATTGTTTAAAGGGTTTTTTGGGGATAGAGTTATACAATTCTTTATATATTTTGGATATTAATCCCTTATCAGACACATGATTTCCAAGTCTTTTCTCCCATTCAGTAGACTGCCTTTTCATTTTGTTCATGGTTTCCTCTGCTACTCAGAAAGTTTTTACCTTGATGGAGTTCCACTTGCTTTTTGTTTGTTTGACTTTGCTTTGGCATCAAACCCAAAAAATCATCACCAAGACCAACGACAAGGAGCTTCAGGTTCAGCTGCTCAGTTGTGTCCAACTCTTTGCAACCCCATGGACTGCAGCACACCAGGCTTCCCTATCTATCACCAACTCCCGGAGCTTATTCAAACTCATGTCCATCAAGTTGGTGCGTACCACGTAAGTTTTCTTTTGGGAGTTTCAGGTCTTATGTTCAAGTCTTTAAGCCACTTTGGGTTGCCCAAAAAGCTCATTCAGGTTTTTCCATAAGAGGTTATGGAACACCACCATGCTCATTTATGTACTATGATTTTTTTTCATGCTACCATGGTAGAGTTCAATAGCTGTAACAAAGACCATACAGTTCACAAAGCCAAGAAGTACTTAAGATCTAGTCTTCATGGAAATGTCTGCCTACTCCTGCTTTAGAAAACAAAGGTTTGTCCTCTAATGAAAAGAGGCACCTACAGACTGCTTAAAGAAAACACCAAGCTGACAGCAAGAAGCTATGCCTCACAGAAATACACTAAGGAAAAACAACTACAGTCACAGCTGGAAATACAGGGACCTTACCTGGATCTATTTGTTTTTTCAATCTGCTAGGAAGCTTAAAGGAATTACTAGATTTTATGTACTTGCAGTTTTTCAATAGCTCAGATTGAGTACTTTTGTAACTATGAGATAAAGTTTCATTTGGAAACTTAAAAGTTAACTAACTTGTTAAAATCAGTTAGCTCAATATATTGACTAAATTTCACTTTAGATGTTGTAGCAAATTTTGTCTTAGATTAACACTAGTCAAAATTAGTCAAAATTATTGGGATGGTAGAAGGAGTTCTCAAGGTCCTGTCATTAAAACAGATAGTCTTTAACAAAAATGCCATTATTCTGGATTTCAAGTATTTATATAGTTATACTAAACTTCAGACAATGTATACATGTTTTTAAGAAGTGGTTGAAAATCTGAGGCTTGGTATTAATTTTATCTTTTTTTGAAAAAGTTTCCTTGTAATTCTTCTATTAATAACTTGTGGCTTAAAAGCATTATCTATCATTATCCAAATACCAAGCATTCTTTGTTAAGCAGTGACTATTTTTGAAAAAAAAAAAAGTTGAAAGTTCAAATGCTGAAAGTTCTCTAAGTTCTTAAATAAACTGGACTTCCAGATGCATCACAGGCACATAGCTGGGGACAGCTTCCCATTTCTGCATACTAAACAAAGATGATCCTGTTTCACCAGCAAGCCAGGCTGGTTTGCCAACAGTTTTTATATTTATTGTGAAATCTGCTATAAAACCAAGTTAGTCTTATACAGTGTTTGTTAATTATGGTCATCCTTCTTCACATATAACAAGTAATTTAAGCTACAAAAACTGTCATTATACATGAAGTCAGCAGCCTTCAGAGAAGGCTACAAAGTTACTTTGTACCATTTTATTGACACCTAAAACCCATGAAAAATAAAATTTTTTTTTATAGAACCAATAAAAAATTACAAAGGACTAAAACAGCAGCAAGAAACGCTCTTTTGATCGAGGTATGACAGGGAGCAAGGTCTAGATGCCTGCACCAGGTAACTTTATTCAACAGCATAGAAAAACCCAGTCTTCAGTGACCAGTGATCAGAGGTACCAGCAGCAACCCTGAAACAAAGTGTCTCACTGAAATGAGGCGCTGTAACAAAAATCAATGCTTGTGTGAAATTCCATAAAGTACAACATCACACTAAACCCCATTTCTATGTTCATCATTTTCCTTCGTGGGGCCTGATTTAGGTTTGCATCACAGAGTAAATAAAAAATTCAGTGGGCTGGCCTGAGAACTGGTTTGGCCTTGTTTCCAAAAACTGGGTGAGCTCACCACTATCTAAGCGTCCATCTCAGGAGAGGAATCATTTCAAATAGGCCCCCTTCTTAGGCATTCTTCTTTTCCCCTTTAATTTTCCTCCAGGCATTTCAAAGAGCTTCACTGATGCTTCTCTTATTAAAACTAGAGGAGAAATAGTAACAAGCAGTAGAACGCAGAAGTTCCAAACTCAGGCTCTGCCGTGAGCGGCCAAAGTCAGTTCCTTGGAGATGACATTTACTGCAAGCAGAACCTGGTCAAGCTGTTTGACCTCTCCGTGCTTCCGTTCATCTTAAGAAAGATAAAAAGAGTACCTATGTCTAAGAGGTTTAGAAAGGAATAATCCATGTAAACAGCTTAGAACAGGGCCCAGCACACAGTAAGTGCTCAATAAATACGAGCTAATATTATTAAGGCAAATCACTGGTCTATTTCCCACTAGAGACAAATGGACCTGCACACAGAGGTGAAAACAAATGTGGAATAACTGAGTGTGATTTTTAGATTGCCAAATACAGGTTAGGTTTCTGGGCCAGAACCTAGTTGTTATAAGCAATGAGGAAAGAGAATTTAGGTAACTCCCAGGCCCTTTTGGAATGTAAGAGGTTTTCATATGTGTTCATGTTAATTGCTCAGTCATGTCCAACTCTTTGGGACCCCATGGACTGTAGCCTGCCAGTCTCCTCTGTCCATGGAATTCTCCAGGTAAGAATACTGGACTGGCTTGCTGTGGGGAGACAGCAAATTATCCAAGATGGCATGTTCAGGCTCTCTTGCCCCACGTTTTGTAAATAATGACTATGTAACAGCTGAGATCATTTACAGCACTGAACATGCATGTCAGGAGGGGCTGCATGCATATGTGAGCTAGGAAGCGGCAGCATTTAGCGCTGTGTCACGGCTGTGTCCGTTGGGTCCACCATGAGAGGGCAGAATACAGTGTGTCTGCTGCTACAGCTGCTGCGTCATCCAGGAGAGAGGCTGTGCTGTGTTAGGTTATGCTATGTCTGTTGCATCAGCCATGAGAGGAGAGAATGAACATTGTCCGCAGTTCCTATAGCTCCCTGAGTCTTCTTCCAGCCTCTGAGCTTGTGCCTTGCTTATCCTGGGTTCAGCGAACAGTGTGCACAGTGAGATACAGCAAAATAGTTGCCATTCCTTTCTCCAGGCGATCCTCCCGACCCAGGGATCAAACCCAGGTCTCCTGCATTGCAGGCAGATTCTTCTACCTTCTGAGCCACTAGGGAAGCGCTTTTCATGTTATTTCGTATTGTATTAGACCATTTTTTGACAAAAACATCTTTTAGAGTGGTTCACTGCCATCACAAATACTTGGAGAGGTCAAAAATCAGCTGAGTTGTAGCTTACCTTGTGAATCAAAATCTGAGATAGAACCCAGAAATCTATTTAAACAAACATTCTCCAGCTAATTCTAACATGCAGGAAATTTGGGGACCCATTGATCTTGATGGTGCCAAATGCTCAAAGTGTCCTTCAAACAGCATTCACATACCTCAGATCTGCACATGAACCCGCACAAGGGTAAAAATCACCTCCTGCCACATTTGTGGCCAAATCTGATTTACTTATAAAAAACTGAAAGTGGGAGTTTCCTTTAAGAATAGTATTTTCATCATAGTTAAAGACTGCTCTTGCTGGTCTGTTGCAATTCAAAGTCTTCTAATTGCAACTACTCAGGAGAACATTTCGGATATGCTGATATCATTAGGTAGCATAATAACACCTGAGGTTTGTCTAGACCTGCAGGTAGTATTCTGTCATTTTATGTCTTCAAAGCTTCAAGTAGCCCTGAGTGTGCAGACAGTTAATGATTTCTGTGTCACAGGGAAGGCGTGAGACAGTTAACTGAGACCAGCAAAGCCAGAAGAGCAGCACACATTGTCTAATCCCAGAACTGTTTCTGTTTGCTTGGGAGACCCTGAGAAAAACATGATACAGCAAAACACTTTGTAAACGCAAGAAAACTGAACGGAAACGAAAAAGAAGGTCTGAGTACTATAAACTTACTGCTAGGAACCCCCTAAGAAACTTTATTTATTCTTCAAAATGTAATCATGTGTCATAAAATTAAAATCCCTGGCTTTTTCCTCTTCATAATAAATGAGACTGGGGAAAATGTGAATAAGTGGCAAAGGTAGTTAATAAATTGTATGGAACCAAACGAACTATCGAGACGTAGCAGAATCGCCAGCCTGGGGAATCTGTTTAAACAAAGCTGGAACCAGAACCCGCAGACTCCTATCAGTGCAGGACAAGGGTCAAAACCACTCTAACTACTTTATAGTGCGCCAGACCTTTCTCAACTCTTTGTACAACAAATTCAGGATAAATGGAATTAATTTTGAGAAGCAATAACACAAATAGACTTTCAACCGTAAGGAAGATCAATGGCATTTCTTCCATTGCTCATTTTTAGGCTGCATAACACTGAGGTTCTGACTGCTAATTATTTTTTAAATGCACTTATATAAAATAAAATGCCTTATAATTATTTTTGAAAAACAAGTTGTTATTGATTTCCATTTAATTCTGCTAAATTATTAATACAACTCATTTATTGCACTTAATGTTGTTCTTAAAACTAAAAAAAAAAAAAAGAAAAGCAGGCTGCAGGACTAATCCTGGAGTCTTAATCACTCAATGCTATTAAAAACAAAGAAAATCAATGCAATAGGTGACCATAGAAACATAATTTTAAAAGTCAGCTAGCTTTCAAACTATGCAACTTACTGTAAGAAGCCAAATCTATCCGTGACTTTGTAAACAAGGTAATCAGCATCTTCCCAAGGTTCAATCTCTGCACCTTCACGTCCCTATAGAAAGGGACAAAGAAGAGTGTTATTGGGAATGTATAAAACTGAATAATTTCTTAAAAAGACCAAAAAACAAGGGTTAGAAAAAACTATGTCTCGCCTTTTCATCCTAACTTCTCAGAAGAGCGGACCACCTACTTTGCCTCTCTTCTTCCCCACTTCCCTCCTCCACTGGCCCTAATACCATCCTTCCCAACGCCAAAACGGCCTCCCACCATTAGTCCACGGGCACTCCAGCACCCTCATGGGATGAACTGTTCCGGGGCACTCATCAGTGTTGCTCACGCAACCGCACGGCACCACAGTGTCCTGGCTCTCCCGTCCCTGCCCTACCCTTCCGCGCTGGCTTCCTCACGGGTCCATCCTGAGGGCCGGCGGGCCCAGCGCTCTGTCCTCAGCCCACTGCCCGTCACATTCCCCTCTTGAGCTGTGAACACCAGCACTGCTGAGAGCGGGAGCCCCAGAAGGGCCTATTCCATCCCTCACATTTCACACTCTGCCCCTGACTGTCTCATGGAGTCTCCACTGAGGGTATTTGCAACAGTCAGTCAGCTCACACGTGAGAACCTTGTGGGCAAGGCACCCCTGTAACTCTTATTTGTACAGTGATTCCCCAAGGCCTAGCGTGACACCTGACCTGGTCACTTGGTGTTAACTGCAGGAAAAAAATGCACACAAGCATGAATGAATGATGGTTCTATTCGTTTTAAATTAGTTAAGCAGTTAAATAAATTAATTAGGTTTCTTGCAGAGTATGCTAAAACCTAGTCATAATAATAGGAAACTGTGTCTGATGTTTCAAACAAGCAACTTAAAAACAAACTCTGGGAACAGATTGTTAAGTTGAGCCCTGCCTGCATGTTCCTGTAGGGCACAGTCCAGATGGCCTTCTATAATTTCATGTTCCTGTTATTCTCACAAATCACCAAAAATAACATACAAAACTACAGGCAACCAATATAAATATAAAACATGACATTTATAGATCACAGCTACAACTCATTATAGATCTCAAGAGATAAAAGGTACTAATAAGGACATATGTAAACTGTCAACAGTTGTGACAGTCTAGGGCATCAAAAGCCAGATTCCAGAACTAACTTAAGGATAAAAAGCTAGAGATTATACATCATGTACCAATTCAAATTTCAGATCAATGTTTTCAGTTTTCAATATCACATATCAATTAAACAAAATGGGTATTTAACTCTATATACTAATGCAATTAAAACATTTATTGAATACCTACTATGAGCCAGAACTGTTGTAGGTATTTAGGATACAAGAGCAAATCAAACAAGAGAAATTCTTACCCTCAGAGAGTTCACATTCTACGTAGGCGAGCAGGCAACAAAATGTAATAAAAAGTATGCTGACATTTTAAAAGCTATGGTGAAAAATAATGAGAAAGGGGACAGAGAGAGCCAGAAGATGGAGGGGGATATTCAACAGTGTGGTCAGAGAAGAGTTCACTAAGAGGTAGCATAGGGGCAAAGAAAAAAGAGGAGGCAAAAGGGCATGAGGGTATCCAGCACACAAGTGCTCCAGGCAGAAGAAACAGCCTGTGCAAAGGCCCTGAGACAGGAGCAAGCCTGGAAGAATAACAAGTGACCAGCGTGGCTGGAGAAGAGGGATGGAGGGAGAGAAACTACACAGACAAAGCCAGAGAAACTAGAGGACTTCAGCAGTCATGGGAAACAAACTGCCGCTGCAATTTAAGCCCTCCAAAAAGCAAACCCTCTTCTATTTATATTTTGAAAATAAAAATTACTTAAAGAGTAATGATGGATACTTACTCTGTCATATTTAGCAACTATTTCAGCTCGCTCCTGGGCAAGTTTAAGTGCTACATCCTGGTTTGAATCTGTGGAGAGATCAAATTTCAGTGAAGTTTTGTTTAAAGATTTATAAAATTAATCATAAAACTAAGACAAAACAAGTGAAAATAAAACAATAAATTGATGCTGCCTAAAATGACAAATCAGCAAAAATCAAACTTACAAGGGTGAGTTAAGTATCCATAACTACAACTTTGAAATATCTACATATCTACTATTTTGATATTACATACCACCCTCAAAAGAAAGCAAATCTGTTAACACAGCATTAACTTAGGGGATATGTAAATCTTATCCCTCAAGAGTTATATTTGGATCTAATTTCATAGAAATAAGAATTAAAGTAGAAACTGGAAATGAGAGTTCTAAGTTTTCAGATGAAATCCACCTGGACAGGTGATGAGAAGAACATTCAAGAAGGCTTTTAAAAATTTAGGTAATTTACTCACAAAATAAACTAGTGCAAGATAGAGTTTAAGGGTTTTAAAAATATATTTCTCTGACATGATGAATATAATTATTTCTTTACATTTAGCCTCTGAGGTCCCATTTATCAGCTGTCCCAACTATTATCATAATGTGCAGTTTTACCACAACACACACCCTTCTTTCTTATTACCCATCACGTTAGCTTTCAAAAACGTAAGTCTGACAATGAGTAGAGATCAAAATGTGAAATAGTATGGATATGATTACACACCCAAGTCCCATAAATTAAAAGATCAATGACCGGCTATATATAAAAGGCACCTCTGGTCAAGAAGGAAGACAAGCATTCCAGTGGAAACTGGGCAAAGATCATGAGCAAGAAACTCACAGGAGCAACAACAGCAGAGACAAACCTGTTCTCAGGAAGTGCCCAGCATACAGTAAGATCCTGCAAGGTTTAAAGATTTTAACCGACTTGTCTAAGGTCACACAGCTAGTAAACAGCAACGGTAGGATTCAGACGATATTGAATCTACAGCCCATAATTTTAACCATTACTCTATTAAATGATCACTGAAAGACACAAAAAGGATGTCCAGTGAAAGATGGCAGATGGAACACACACTTTTATATCCATTCCTCCTAAAACCCCACTAACCTGACAGCTCGGGGATTCTTTAAATCCTTGCCCTCAGTGGCACAGCAATGGAGGTTCCAGAGAAGACGTGAGGGTGGGGTTGAAAACAAGCAGTTGACTAAAGAAGTCAAGTGCCTAAGAGCTGAAGGGAGGCATGTGTGTATGTTAGAGGCTGAAAGCAGAGAAGCCATCCTCACCCTCCAAAGCAGGAAATCATGAGATAATGACTAAATCTGCAGAACAGGAAGTGGCAATATAGGCATGTTATCTAGTGCTTTGGAAGTAAATACAAAACCAATCAGCTGGGACTGGAGGAGAGCAGTTACTTCTATGGGTGGGCAGCCGGGTGGGGGGTGTGTGGAAGTGAGCTTATCTTTCAAAATAAGTTTTACAGATCCTAAATCTTTACACCAAGTAAAGTTCAGACAAAAATAAAAGCTAATTTTAAAAGCCAAGACATGCAGGGCGGGGCCAGGGGAATCAAGTCATCAGAAACTAAAGAAATGCAAGTTTTAAAATACTACTTTGCACCTATCTCAGACTGACCCCAAAATGCACTGATATTACTCAGTCTCGATACAGTATGGGGAGAAGTGCCCTCACTGACACTCGGTAGACTCACAAATGCATCAACTCTTTCTGGAAAGCATCTTGATAAAACATACCGAAAATCTTCAAAATAGGCATCTCCTTTACCCAACAGTTCCACCTCTAGAAATTTATGACAAGGAGATAATCACAAGGCTGTTTATAATAGTAAAAACAGCAAAACAGAAATCTGTCAATTTCTTAAAGCTTATTTGGGGGAAAAAGTGTTTATGCCACTGCTTTTCTCAAAGTGTCAATTGAGAACCTTTGAGGGAAATGTGAATAAATAACACAATGGTCCAATAAAATGATTTTCAGTAAACTAATGCATCCCAGGTGGCACCAGCGGTAAAGAATCCACCTGCCAATGCAGGAGACCTAAGAAATGCAGGTTTGATCCCTGGGTCAAGAGGATCCCCTGAAGGAGGACAGGCAACCCACTCCAGTATTCTTCCCTGGAGAATCCTATGGACAGAAGAGCCTGGCGGGCTACAGCCCATAGGGTCGCAAAGAGTTGGATATGACTGAAGCAACTTGGCATACACGGGATGCATTCAGAAGTCTGGGATTCTCAGCTCAATTATACACATAAGAATTATCTTATTTTAGACTTAGGAACCTTCCTCAACTCCTTTCCCCCTCTTCCTTTACCCAATTTTAACACATTGCATTCATATACCTACCAAAAGGGCAGGGGAAGCAAATGAACAGAAATTAAACTCAAACTAGGAACCCTGACCACACAGTAAATTCCATTTCCATTATCAGAACAACTGAGCGTGAATTTCTATGGTGACTGGGCAAAATTCAGTAAGTGAAGGCTTTCTTGCAAGTATTTTATACCAGTCCTTTATTTCTGCTACTAGTCCTAGGAATCTCAACTATATTTCTAACTTAACAATGAAAAGTTTAATAAAAGTATAAACGTAAGAATTGGAAACAGTATAGAGCTAAGAAATGAAGACACAAAATTATCCCAAGAAAACATCTTTGTGGCTGTAAGATACTATCCTTTACATGGATCCATCTCCAGTCTAGAAATTTCTAGAAAGGAAAACCTAGCCAATAATAGAGGCTGTACTTGAACTGGATGAAACTGTGCTCTAATGTTATGAAAGAAAAATGACCAAAATGATTAGCGCAGTTGATTCTGAATCAAGTAAGTGCTAGTCTTAAATTTCTTTAGAAAGCTCTAGTTATTTCCCCGAGGAGAAAAATCTGTGTTATTAATAAATGTAAAAGAGAACAGATTTAAAGTCAAACTTATCTTATAAAATATAGCCAAACCTGCTTCTTTAAAGAGACTAAATGGAAATGTCAATCTTTCCCGACACTGAGTTTAGAGACATCATTTAAGGCAATCACCTTTCCAGTAAGTAGTGTCCTTATGCAGAATTCAATGTAGTTAAATTATGCTTCACACTGTCTTATCTACAGCTGAGAAGTTTACTAAAAATTATAATAGAATAATCCCTATGGTTTTGTTCTGATTGCTTATTTAGAAATTCCACTGCAGAACAAAGAGTTTGCCCTAAAAACACTGGCCACGGAGGGCATCGCAGCTGTCTTGTGTCTGTGCAAGTGTGCACCGACTTCCAGGCAACCACTAAACAAGAGTAATGGTCCTGGGCACTTGTACCACACGTCATCAAACAAGAAACCTATCACAGTGTTCAACTCAAATTCAAACAAATTACTTTGATTGATTTTCCATCTAATTTAAGAATGTCTCAAAGTATAAGAGGCACATTTTAAGCAGTTAAGGATCGAAAGACATTTGGATTAAAAACTCAAGTACATGTAAAATATCTCGGGGCACAAGTGTACAGAAGAAAATAATGACAACATTTTAAGAACACCTCTAATTCCATGTAAACATAAGAACTTTTAAGAATCAAGCATCCACCTGAACTGTAATAGCCCTAGACTGTAATAATGAACAATTCACTCAGAGGTTTTAAATTTTAAATTCAATCCAATGACACAAAATTGACAGACCATTTTTCCTTGTATACATTTTGACAGATGAATGTTAAGTAAATATATATTTTAACATAAAAAGTACTTTACCCTTTGTTAGATAACCAGTCTGGCCCTGGGAATTAACAGCTTCAGTCCTCATAGAGTAAATTTATCTATACCAAGAATCCATTACTGCTTTCCAAGTGGCAAGCACACCAAGAGTGTTAGGCGGACCCTCACACATTCTGCAACAGACAGAAGAGTGGAAGGCAGCTCTACTTTAAACTATTTGTGAAACAAACACAAGAAAGAAAAGGTCTGAGATGTATTCTAAGGGAGAAAAAAAGACCTTGCTGTGGTTACACAGACTACAGATACTCAAACAAAGATGATGTTTGTTGAGGGTAAAAACATGCCTCTCAGGCTCCATCCCAAGTATGAGCCACGCCAGCCTACACCCAGCATTCCAGCTAGTAACAAACAGGGGCTTTGAATAAGCCTTCATCTTGCACTTCAAAACTAGCCACATTCTTACTACTTAACAAAACTTGTCTTGGAGCAACAAAAAAAATTTTTTATTTAAAACAAACTAAGTATGAATACTTTTATCAAGTACATTTTATAACAATTTTAATGATACTTTTTAATGTGAAAGTTTCAGCCCATTCCAGACACTAAGCAAATGCATTCTGGAGGGTTTGGGAAATATTTCACACAGCACACATTTACAAGTGAAATAAAGTTTCATGATACAATATGCGTAACTACTGCAGGGCAGCCCTGTGAAGTGTTGAGTCTCACCTTCTTCCCTTCATTGTGTCCTCCTTTCTGTTTTAAAAAATGGGTTGGGACCTACAATATGGAAACTACTTTGCAAACAGCCATGTGAAAGGCATGCTTATGCACATTAATTACACTAATGAATTAAGTTTACAATCAAATTTAAGCTTAAGCCAGTTGTAACATTCAACAAAGGCAAAAGATCTCAGAAGCTCAGAAGTGAAACGAAGTGAAGTGAAATCACTCAGTCATGTCCGACTCTTTGCAACCCCATGGACAGTAGTCTACCAGGGTCCTCTGTCCATGGGATTTTCCAGGCAGGAATACTGGAGTGGGCTGCCATTTCCTTCTCCAAGAAGCTCAGGGAGAGGGTTAAAAGTCCAAATCATAAACCAGGACCTGGGGGTGCGGGGCAGCGGGTGTCCCCTTGTCTTTTTGAGCTTCTGGAGGCTGCCTGCTTTCCATGGCTCCTGGCCGCTTCCTTCACATCACTCCAGCCTCTTGCCCCCATCCTCAAATCTCCTCCCTCCTCTGGCCTTCTTGTCCTCTTCTCATAAGGTTCCTGTGATGACACTGTGCCCACCTTCCTGACCCAGGATCACCTTCCCATTTGAAAATCCCTTTTGACATATTAGGTACATCCACACCTTTCAGAGATTAGGATGTTGTGGGGAGTCAATCTTCAGCTCAACACACCTTGTACTATCTGTAAGTGTTTTTATTTTTTCTTCATACTTAATCAGTTATTTGTCTCAATACAGAATTCCAAGCTCATGATAATTTTTTTTTCCCTCGGAACTTTGAAAATAAATGCTGCATTGCCTTTTGGCTGATTAGAAATTTGATGCCAGTCTAATTACATTTACAGGAGCCAAGGAAAGCAGGCAGCCTCCAGAAGCTCAAAAGGACAAGGGGACACCCGCCCCCCCACCTAGAGGCATCCCAGCATCTCCCCTGGTGTCTCCCCAAGGAATCAGCCCTGCTGACACCTGACTTTAGCCCAGTGTAACTACGTCCATCCTCCAGAACAGTAGGAGGATCAATTTTATTGCTTTAAGCCGCCAAGTCTGTGACAGGCAGCAATAGGAAACCAATACAATGACTCACAGTTTACTGCCTCAACAATGTTTCTCTGACAAAGACTCTCTCCTTGTCCAAACTTTACTAAGCCTTGACCTTGGCCTCCATCCTGTCTTCAGCCTGCCTCACCCAGCTGCAGCAAGAATCCTGCTAAGTCAGGGAATTCCCCCACCCTTGCTACCTCATCACCTTTGCTATCTGGTCAGATTTCTCCTCCTCCACCCTTGATATCTAGTAACCCTGGCCTGTCTCTACCAAAAATCCTGTTACACAGGTTTAGCAAGATTCCCCCTTCACTGAGGTCTCCTCTTAGTAACTGTGCACCCACCAAAGCCCTCATTTGGTGAATTAATGATAAATCCCTTACTGTACTTGAAGTTGAGCCCTATCTTTCTCCCCTATTGTGATATTCTTGACACTCCTTGCAACAGCCCTGAATAAAGTCTTCTTTATTGTTGTAATAAGTGTTAGAATAATTGTTTTGGAGCAGACACTGGATCCGTGAAATCTCCAGAGGCTAAAATTGGACATTTCCAGATGCCAACTGGGTAGCTGCATAGAGAGGTACGAGACTGCATTAGAAGAGGGAATACAAAGTTTCTTCAAGAAGAAAGTGGATGCTAGGCAACATACAGATCACGGTATTATTGCAATATGGTAAACGCTTACATATAAAAGACATCAAACAGAGGTAAGAGGACTGTTAGAAATCTCAGAACAAACAAAGCAGGGAGAGATGAAGAGTCATGGTCAAATACTGATATGAAGTACTATACAAAGGGGCGTGGCTATGGCTTTGATACACATGGGAAAAGTGAAGCCATCTGACCACGACGCTGTCAGTGTCAGGCTTGCATTTCCTTCCTAAACACCTCATCATTATGTTTAACACTGAAGTACACTATACTGACTACTGACATTACGATTATATAAGAACTTTATTGGCTTTTAATGTCCAGAATCAACTACACACACAGTGTCTAAAACTGAACTCTGATCTGAACGGCTGCGTACGCTCCACTCCCAGCCTAAGTCCCCCTCCTAGAAGCAGCCACCATTCTCTCCCAAAACTCTTCCCCACACTGTACAAGAATCTGCATGGATGTATGCACATGCACACATATTTAAATGTCCCTTTTCTATTTAAAAACTAGAACCATTCTATATATAATTCTAGATCTTACTTTTTTCTTGCTTAACAGTGCATCTTCAAGCTTATGCATATCAACACCTACCCAGTGGTATGCCAGTAAAAGCTTAGCAACCAGTTCCCAGAGGGAAGAAGTACAGGCTGTGAGCTCTGGTTTGTGGCATTTGCCAATTTCCATGCTGTGAAGATTCCCACCGCAATGGCCAGTTACCAAGATACCAACGTGATGCCACTGAACAGTGAGATCAGGTTGGCTCCAATAAGTCAGTGAATCTCCCTCAACCCTCTTTCACAGCTGTGAAGTTTCCTAATGCACTAACATAAGTTATCAATCAGTCCTCTCTTAGGAACGTGACTAGGATAAAGCAGAGAGTCAATTTGTAATGAGAGCTAAAGATGAAACATTATGAGGTAAAGAGCTTAACCAGCTATGGTGACCAAAGGCAAGCAGAAAAAATAAGGAAGCAGAAACCACAAGCAAGCTGAGAAGAAGATGCTGCAGGAGGAAACCGGTGCCCAGTACGCAGGGAACGGCAGAGTCACTATCATACAGACCTTTCAGCCCAAAAATAAGACATCCAAGCCTGTCCCTGGGTCGCTGCTGCTGGCTTTCCTATCCCGTGCAATGCATGCACGCAGCAAGTGCTTTTTTCCTGAAATTCTCTGAGTAAATTATCCATGTCTATGAATTCCTTAAGGCCATCTCATCTTTCACACAGAAGAGGCGCTGAACATCAATGGTGCCTAAACAATGTCTCAGTTATATGTGATCACCTTCTTAGTATAGATTTTGTTGTTGTAGCTGTCCAGTCACTAAGCTGTGTCTGACTCTTCGGGTCCTACGGACTAGAGCAGGCCAGGCTTCCCTGTCCCCCACTATCTCCCAGACTTTGCTCAAATTCATGTCCACTGAGTCGGATTATGAACTAAGATACCTCAATAATAAAGTTTTAATAATAAAAATCTTAATAGGCACCATTGCTAAAAACTTTGGCATTTATCTTGCCATGTTCTAGATCCAAGACGGGAAGAAATGCTCAGAGGAGAAGTACTAGAAACATCAAAATACAACTAAAAACAAACAAAATAAAGGCAGGCACACCATTCACTTGAGAACCTGAAATACCACTTATTTTAAATGGTCATTCTGTGAGAGATGAAATTAAATTCGGCACTTAAACTGACATATGCCTGCTCTGCAACCAAATTTATTCTGGAGTGGCATCCCAGGAGACCTTGACGCCCTTAGCCAAACGCTCCCCCTGGTGGTCCTGTGAGGAACGATCCAGAACCTCCAGTCCTTTTACCCCTCCGGTGGGAGGGACTCTGATCGGCTGCTCGTGAGCCCTCCAGCACAATCCCACCCCCGCCTCTCACAGCTCTGTTAACTCCACATTAAAAAGTGTCTCATCAAGAAAAAAAAAGTACAACCTCAAGAACCCATTTCTCTCCTTCTTCCTTCTCCCACTAGAGCAATAATCTTAGAAAAATCATTTGGCTTCCTTCCCTCTTTCCATGTTAACTTGGAAACAACATAACAACAAGATTCTCATCATAGCTGCAATTATAAAAACAGCATAACTAGTCATGATCAAGGGCAGGGGCAGCCAAAGACGGAAAGTCAATACAGGAAAGAACCAAGGCCACAAACCCAAAGGTCCTCAGAAATGGCCCAACTTCCACTTCAGAAGAGCCACACAAGCGTCCACATACGTCTTCACAGTCCTCCTCTGGCCATATGCATTGTCGGAGACGATAAAAGCGTTCACAACAACAAACCTAAAGCCTCAGTTTTAGCTTTTGTCAGCATAAATAGGATTTGTACCTTTCCATTCAAAATATTTCTATTATCTCACTGAGCAGCATGGTGTCAACATTTTCTACAATGTCATGCTCTCATTTTAAAACTTTCCATTAAATATGCAGAACACATTTCTTCAAATTCTTATACAGAACCCCAGTTTCAACAAGGAGGGTGAGTGAGGTTGAGGAGAGACGTGAACGTCCTCCTTGTGAGCAGGTCTGTACCTTGTTGCTCAACTGAGTTCCTTCCAACACTTTCCCAACTGCCATCACAGCCTCCTTTCACAGGGTCCCCCCACTTATCCAGGTCCTTCTCCTGCTTTTACAAGCAAAAAGATCAACATTTTATAACTGGTAGGTCATTTGTATATTCTGTTTCAGTTGTAAGCATATACATTTTAAGAGCTGTAAGAACAGGACAAATCTCCAATATTTTAAAATGGAGCACCCAGCATCAGAGAGATAGTTCAGTTCAGTTCAGTCGCTCAGTCGTGTCTGACTCTTTGCGACCCCATGAACCGCAGCACACCAGGCCTCCCTGTCCATCACCAACTCCCAGAGTCCACCCAAACCCATGTCCATCGAGTCGGTGATGCCATCCAACCATCTCATCCTCTGTCGTCCCTTTCTCCTCCTGCCCTCAATCTTTCCCAGCATCTGGGTCTTTTCAAATGAGTCAGATCTCCGCATCAGGTGGCCAAAGTATTGGAGTTTCAGCTTCAACATCAGTCCTTGCAATAAATATTCAGAACTGATTTCCTTTAGGATGGACTGGTTGGATCTCCTTGCAGTCCAAGGGACTCTCAAGAGTTTTCTCCAACACCACAGTTCAAAAACATCAGTTCTTCGGTGCTCAGCTTTCTTTATGGTACTTCTGTTACTAATAAAATATTTTAAATCATAATCTTAAGAATAATTCCAGGGCATGCTTCTATTACTTGCTTCTTGATTTCCAGAAGGATGAGAAACAAAATCATTTTAAAATCATACAATTACTAACAAAGTTTCAATATTATAACAGAGAAGATATTTTCCCCTCAAATTTAATCATGTCTACAGACTTAGGTAGAACTGGTCCACTGTACTTTTACCTTCTATTTACCTACAACAATCTACTGAACACACTTATTTCCAAGTCACTCCTATTAAACTGTAATCTCCACGAACAAAAGACTGTACCTCACTCATCTTGGCATCTCTTGTGTCTACCACAGTGCCTGGCACATAGTAGCTGCTCACTAAATACTTCTATACAGCTTCACTGCAAAAAAAAAAATAAATAAATAAAAATAAAAACGCCTTTACTAAAGAGCCTCTTGATGAAAGTGAAAGAGGAGAATGAAAAAGTTGGCTTAAAGCTCAACATTCAGAAAACTAAGATCATGGCATCCGGTCCCATCACTTCATGGCAAATAGATGGGGAAACAATGGACAGTGAGAGACTTTATTTTGGGGGGCTCCAAAATCACCGCACATGGTGACTGCAGCCATGAAATTAAAAGACACTTGCTCCTTGGAAGAAAAGCTATGACAAAGCTATGACAAACCTAGACAGTATATAAAAAAGCAGAGACGTTACTTTGCCAACAAAGGTCTGTCTAGTCAAAGTTGTTTTTTCCAGTAGTCATGAAGGATGTGAGAGTTGGACTATAAAGAAAGCTGAGCGCCAAAGAATTGATGCTTTTGAACTGCAGTGTTGGAAAGGACTCTTAAGAGTCCCTTAGACTGCAAGGAGATCCAACCAGTCCATCCTAAAGGAAATCAGTCCTGAATATTTATTTCAAGGACTGATGTTGAAGCTGAAACTCCAATACTTTGGCCACCTGATGCAAAGAACCGACCTGCTGGGAAAGATTGAAGGCAGGAAGAGAAGGGGATGACAGAGGATGAGATGGTTGGATGGCATTACCGACTCGATGGACATGAGCTTGAGTAGGCTCCAGGAGTTGGTGATGGACAGGGAAGCCTGGCGTGCTGCAGTCCATGGCGTTGCAAACAGACAGACATGACTGAGCGACTGAACTACTGAACTGAACTTTCTAAAGATTCTTAGCTTTCTCACATATTTTCTTGTGTTTTTTAATACTATTTCAAGGGAGCATTTGAAATTTTATTAAGACTCAGACATGAGAAGTCACAATCTAAATAGCACTTGTGATTATTTACAAGATCCTCATATTCATTAAGGAACAAATGAAGACACGCATGATTAAGTGTGTGTATGTGCGTGTGTGGCTCCTGAAAGATGAAGAAACCAGAGCCTTGTTATGTCTGTGTTCCCATCTATACCCCTCACACTTTCCCCTCTTCTAGCTCCCCAGCCTACTCACAGACCATCACTGTCTTGCTTGCTTTATGGGAAGGTCTTGCTCACTTGGCTGTGTGTGGCCCACATCATACTTCACAAAGGGCCTTCACCAGAGCAACGCTCCCAACTCCCCCCTTCTCTCCCCTAACTCCTCTCAGAAGCTGGCGGTTGGCTTGGCTGTGCTAGTCACCCGGTGGGTAAATCTAAGTCAAGAGAGGCTAATAAGTCCTTTCCACTTCAGGTCTAATGTCATGTCCTCCATCAGCCAACACAGGAGGCATTTTGTTTGCTCTCTGTCAATCTCTCCTGCCCTAGTTCTCAAAGAGAAAGAGCATCACTACTGCTTCCCTAGAACTCCCAAAATCAGACTGCTGCTAAGTCACCTCAGTCGTGTCCGACTCTGTGCGACCCCATAGACAGCAGCCCACTAGGCTCCCCCGTCCCTGGGATTCTCAAGGCAAGAACACTGGAGTGGGTTGCCATTTCCTTCTCCAAAAATCAGACTAGTAACTCCAACATTTATGTGTAAGGTGATTCAGAGACATGACGTGATGTAACAACGCTTAAATGCCATTACTACTGGAGAGAAACATAATTATTACTTGTTGAATGTGAGTTTAATTCCCACACTTGGTGGCAGAGTTGAATGACAAAATTGCAACAACAGATCCTTAGAACCAAGACAAGCACATGAGTCATTTTACTCACTTTAACCCGCCTACAGTTGCTGGCAAACTCAAGATTACACCTGAGCGGTTCTTCCAGTAGCACGAGAGCATGACTGTATTAACAGATGACACAAGGCTGGTGTGCAACAACTCCCTGTCTGTGGAAGCTTTATCCTGCTTAGTGAGGGTTTCACAGGTACCAGACATTTGCCATGCATTTGCTATGCGTAGTATCACATAATCAAATGCCTTCATGATTAATTTCTATGATTACAGAAAGAATTCTGTTGAATTCACTTCATTTACTTTCACAACTCTTTTCAGCTCATTCACAATTACAAGCATGTACAGTTTTATTAATTACAATAAAACTTTGTGCTGAATTCAGCTCAATGGATTTTAATAAGAAATAATGCAATTACAGCAAATTCTTGAAGGCCAGATATAAGACAGAGAATTCACAGACTACTCATCCTAATAGCAAATAACTAATCCCACAAGTAGTTTGGCAAGCTTTATTCTCACCCAAAGGTAACTTTTCCACTCTTTAAATCAAAGATGCAAATATGTAAAAACCAAATTGTGCTCAAAATGGCACATGAAAATAAGAACTAAGTATACCCAGAACAACTAAGTAGCACACAGGAAGAACTGCATTAATGCATAAGCAGAAGTATGAACGATGCAAGTATCCGGCCCCCAAATGGCCCTTAGGTTCACACTGGGACATAAGCCCATCACAAATCAGAAATCTGGGATACGATAAATGTTTTACGTGCTCACATCATATTGAAGCTGCCATTCATTCACTCATTAAGTAAGACAGAGAGCCCTAAAGTCCGACACAATACCACAGAATTCTCACAACATACAGCACACTTCACCTAACAAACCCTAAGAATATGATCTATACACCTCTCATGTGTTGTGTGTTTAATATGAAATCTTCCTTTGCATGCTTACTGTAACTGTGTTAACAATGTTGTGTTTGAATGACTAGTATAAGATTCTGCATAACAAACATCAAAATGCTATACAAGTAGGGTCCGTCACTGATCAGGAGTCCTGATGAATTAAGTGCCAACAAAGAGCCAGGCTCATAAGTAGGAGCTGGCACTTATTCTGCACAATCTAAGTCCTATGTATATTATTTCATTTAATGTCTTCACATCAAAACTAAGAAGTAGGCATCATTAGCATTCATTTAAGAGACAAGAAAATTATTAGGTAAATGAACTTGCAAGGATTACACAGCTTTGAAGTTGCAGAATTGGCATTCAGACCAAGGCAATATGGCTCCAGAGTGCTCTTAACCACTCTACACGGTCTCTGAATAAATAAAAAAGGAAAATGAACAAAGGTTTATCAAGAGGATCTGTCAACAGGAATGCTCAGAGCAGTGTTTAACAAGGGCAAGAGGCCATGGAAATGCTCTCCAGTCAACAGGAAGTCAACATGTTTCTGAAGAGAAGAGAGAACAGAAAAGCTGTGGAGAAAATGACCACCACTCAGGAAAGAAGGGGCTTCCCAGGTGGCGCTAATGTTAAACAACCAGTCTGCCAGTGCAGGAGACACAGTAAGACACGGGTTCGATCCCTGGGTCGGGAAGAGCCCCTGCAGGGGGGCATGGCATCCCTCTCCAGCTTTCTTGCCTCGAGAAGCCCATGGAGGGAGGAGCCGGGCGGGCTTCAGTCCACAGAGTCTCAAAGAGCTGGACACGACTGAAGTGACTTATCACACACATAGGAAGGAAGAACGGTTTAGTCTGCCTGTTAACAGCTCACACTTGTTTGTTGAACTTTTATAGCTCATTAGGCACTGTGCTAGGTACACAGAAAACCTCATTCAAACAGTTCTATAATCTTTTACATTTTACAGATGACAAATATACAATGCAGAGGTCAAGCAATTTGTCCAAGTCTAAATTATCATCAGAGCTCAACTCAAACCCACAAATCTGAAAGGCTCCAAACTCTGTGTCCACCTGCCCACTATGCTAGAGAAAGAAAGTGTGTGTGTGTCTAAATTAATAAGGTATATGCTACCTAGAAACTGGTGCAGGGTCACTGGAGAGTGGGTTAGTTAACTCCAGTGTGCTCAAAACTACTGTTCTGGTTGTATTTCCACAGTGAGTGTCCTATTCTAATAAAAAGAAAAGTTGTCCTACATCTGAAAATGATTACTTTCCAGAGTTACTTATTCCTTACACTTTCAGATACCCAAGTGTCCAAGGTTTCTTCCATTGATACTATAAAGCTGCCATACTTTAATGGATATAAAATGCATTTTCACAATATCATAAACAAGGAAGCAAGTTTTTTTGAAGTTTAAATTGAGGCAGCTAAATACTGTTTTCACACACAACTAGATACAAGTAAGCGTTGAAAAAAAAAAAAAAAAGCTTTACTAGTTATCAACTGCCAGACCCTGGGCAGGAAAACAGGAGAGCATGGGCTCCCCACCAACGGCATCTTACATACTGTCTTTATAACCCAGTCCAACACTTTTTCTTTTCCAAACCTTTCAACTACATGTTTCTTTCTATATACAACACATATTGCTCTTCAGAGTGAAGAGTCATTAGCTCTAAAGTATATCAAACTTGAAAAAAATATATTCCCAACACATCTATTGGTTATTTGTAGTAGATAATACTGTACAAAGATTCCAGAGTTTCCCTGACAAGGACACCTTAATAAAATGAAACAGACACTGTTCACCAAAGCTAAAGGAAAGAGCAGTGAATTTCTCACACCTTTGTTCCAATGGAGGCACAGCTGTTTCTCACAGTATTTACTCGCCAAAAGCAGTCCATCAGTCCAGTCTGAGTATTACCTTGGAAGACAACTGTGCACAATTTAAAGAAAGACCAGATGCCCTCACAAAATTTAAACACAAGTCTAATCACATCCAAAGATATATTCCTTTAATATTATGAAAGGCCTATATAATGTTGCATACATTACCTTCCAGATAATGTATATAACATACCTGAGAAAAAAAGCAGTAGTAGCATATAGATTTCCAAAGAAACTTGCACCACTGCATTCAAGGTTTAAAAATAAGACAATAATCTTAAATGCAACTGACTGATGAAAGAAAAGGGCAAAGGGTGGCCACTGGACTCCAGGGAACAACCTGCCTGGAGACCCTGAAAATTCACATCTAGTTTTCTTGTCAGTAACCTATAAATCCCATTCCCACCCCAATGCCTCACTATCGACTTACCTCAAAAACTTATACACAGGCTCAATCAGATGCTAAACAATTTTTTTTTTTTTGGTACACAGCAGCCAAGCAATAAAACTCTTTTAAGAAGTCACTAAGTGGGAAAGAGCCTCTTCCAGCATGTTAAGTTATGCAAACTTCCACATAAAAGATTACCATACTCCAGAAGACTAACTATAAAAACACACTTCATATTAAAGACCTGCCATCCTTCTCATTGCAGGAAGTACTTCTTAGAAAGAACTGTTAACCACTCAGTGAGTAAACTATCTGAAATTACAAAATGCATTTAGGACAGTAATCCAATTCCTCTTTTATGAGTAAATAAACATGGCCAACTTTACAAAGCAGCAAAATGACTGGAAATGATGTAAAACGTCCATCAATTCAGCTACTAAAAATCATGAAGCAATATTCTGTACTGATTTGACTTGGATTCATCTCCAAGATGTACTGTAAGTAGAGGGGGAAATGTCAAGGTTCAGAACAGTGTATATAACACACGACAGGAGTCAGGGATGAACATAAATGCACAAAGTTAACAGCAGTTGTCTGGGGGAGATGAGTGGAAAGGACACTTGTCTTTCACTGGATGACCTTCAACACCCTTGAACTGTGTAGCATGTACATGTGCCACCTTATCAAAGCCTACACATGAAGGTGTTAACAACGGTAAAGATAATGGGCAGGAGAAAAACCCTTCCTCAGGAAAAGGCTGAGATTTACTGTGTATCCAACATAGCTGCTTCTTTCTGCACAAGCAGATGAACCCTCATTTTAGCCTCCAGAGACCCCTCTCATCTCACACACTAGTAAAGTAATGCTCAAAATTCTCCAAGCCAAGCTTCAGCAATACGTGAACCGTGAACTTCCTGATGTTCAAGCTAGTTTTAGAAAAGGCAGAGGAACCAGAGATCAAATTGCCAACATCCGCTGGATCATGGAAAAAGCAAGAGAGTTCCAGCAAAACATCTATTTCTGCTTAATTGACCATGCCAAAGCCTTTGACTGTGTGGATCACAATAAACTGTGGAAAATTCTGAAAGAGATGGGAATACCAGACCACCTGCATCTGCCTCATGAGAAACCTGTATGCAGGTCAGGAAGCAACAGTTAGAACTGGACATGGAACAACAGACTGGTTCCAAATAGGAAAAGGAGTACGTCAAGGCTGTATATTGCCACCCTGCTTATTTAACTTCTATGCAGAGTACATCATGAGAAACGCTGGGCTGGAGGAAGCACAAGCTGGAATCAAGATTGCCAGAAGAAATATCAATAACCTCAGATATGCAGATGACAACACCTTCATGGTAGAAAGTGAAGAGGAACTGAAAACCCTCTTGATGAAAGTGAAAGAGGAGAGTGAAAAAGTTGGCTTAAAGTTCAACATTCAGAAAACGAAGATCATGGCATCTGGTCCCATCACTTTATGGGAAATAGATGGAGAAACACTGGAAACAGTGTCTGACTTTATTTTGGGGGGCTCCAAAATCACTGCAGATGATGACTGCAGCCATGAAATTAAAAGACACTTACTCCTTAGAAGAAAAGTTATGATCAACCTAGATAGCATATTCAAAAGCAGAGACATTACTTTGCCAACAAAGGTCCGTCTAGTCAAGGCTATGGTTTTTCCTGTGGTCATGTATGGATGTGAGAGTTGGACTGTGAAGAAAGCTGAGCGCCAAAGAATTGATGCTTTTGAACTGTGGTGTTGGAGAAGACTCTTGAGAGTCCCTTGGATTGCAAGGAGATCCAACCAGTCCACTCTAAAGGAGATCAGCCCTGGGATTTCTTTGGAAGGAATGATGCTAAAGCTGAAACTCCAGTACTTTGGCCACCTTATGCGAAGAGTTGACTCATTGGAAAAGACTCTGATGCTGGGAGGGATTGGGGGCAGGAGGAAAAGGGGACGACAGAGGATGAGATGGGTGGATGGCATCACGGACTCGATGGACGTGAGTCTGAGTGAACTCCGGGGGCTGGTGATGGACAGGGAGGCCTGGCGTGCTGCGATTCATGGGGTTGCAAAGAGTTGGACATGACTGAGCAACTGAACTGACTGAACTGACTGACTGACCCCTCTCAAGTGCAAGTCCACCTCAGCATTTCCTCATGGAATGGCCTCAACTTCCAGTTGTCTTTTCTGCTCTAAAGGAAGGAAAGGAAGAATAGAAATTCAAAGAGATGGGGACTATCTCTTTCCAATAACCAAAAGAAAACCAATTAATACTTTCACCTCCAGCAGCCCAAGCAGTCAGGGGACCTGTGTCAGCACAGAAAGAGATCAAGAGTCTATATTCTACCTTCTGGATAAATGAATAGAAAACGAGGCCCAGAGAAACTTATCCTTATCCACCATAATAATGTGTGAAAGGGTCAGCTGTACTGAGAACTGCAAAAATTAAACAAAGGATAGTACATTACATTTTACACTGTTAAGGGCTGGTCAAATACTTAAAAAAAAAAAAAGCACAAACCTAACAACAAAACTGACAGAGAATCTGCCTGAGCAGATCACACTACTTTCCTGATCAATTCACTGACCAAAGGAGATTTTTATTACTGACAAATCTGGGCTGTTTAGAAATGGATGTCTTACAGGACTTATGTTTATGATGTTTCTGAAATGCCCTTAAGGCCATCTAGAGTGTTTTTTTTTTTTTTTTTTTTTTTTTTTAGACTTGTATTTTCCTTATGACACTGATCTTGCCAACTGCTGTTTTACCAATAGTGAACCTTTTCAAGAACATAACTTTAATAAACTTGCTGACAAATAGATTACATTTGTAATCTGTTGTGAATAGCAAGTTATTTTAATTGACCATTTTTAATTGAACCAGATTAATGAGTTCCTTGGTTTCCAATAAAGCCATCAATGCTTTGACAATTTCACAAACTCACAATATGTGAAGCTCTTTTCAAGTACTGAGAAACACAGAATATTAAAACATAGTATCTGCTCTCAAGATGTTTACACCTTGTAAATGAATAAAAGGATCCCTATTCTAAGAGATGTGTTCACCAGCAATGAAAGAAGGCAAAAGTAACAATCCTTAAACAACAGCACACCCTCTACGGGGGACAACGAGGTTGCCACACAACCCAAATTGTTTCTAAGGTGACCAGAAAGCTGTGGAGCATTTTATGAACTCATTCTAAGAGGTCAGCACTGAAGACAGAACAGACTTTGAGTGAGATCACTTTTATTTACTGCAATGTTACACATGAGAGCCTACTTGGATTTTTCTTCTAGGAGATGTCTTCAGTTTGACTTAATGATCCTTGAGAAATCTAAGCACATCTAGAAATCAGAAGCTCAACTGCTTCGCGAGTATGCTAGAATGCCGAAAGAAACTGAAGTGCCTACTTCCTTTCAAACACTATCAAGCACTAAAGTCTTCTGGAAACTGTGATTATTTATAATATGTTTTAGAAAAGGCCTTCCTACTGAATTATGTCTGGAATGTGAGGCTACAATCAACAATATCACAAGTCTTAATTAAGTGAAATCATTACTGTTTCACAAATTAGTCCATATATAGTCATCCTACTCCATTTTTTAAATCCAATTCAACAGAATTTTTAATAACTGCTCTATCACTATGCAAACTTGGGCCACAACCTGTGTGAGCATCAGTTTCCTTACCTCGACAAGAGGTACGTACCCAGTGCTAAGAACAAGCATGCTAGCTAACATTTACTCAGCGTCTACTGTGTCAGGTATGGCTCTAAGCAGAGCATAATATCCTACCCATATATTCTCAGGCATATGATCAAATGTAAACTCAAGCAACCTTATGGTGGAGTCACTGTTATTGTCACCAGATTATAGATGAGGAAGATGAAGACATTCAGAAATTTCCAAAGGTCTCACAGCAAGCGCCAGAGCCCCAAACATCTGGAATCCAGCAGCCAGACTCTAAATCATTAAGAAAAATACTGCTCTTAAAAATTCTAAAACATCTCCTGCCCAGCCTGTAAAGTTCTTGTGAACATCCTATTTAATTAGGCTCATAAAAAGCATTCTAGAACTTTTAAGTGCCATATAAAACATAAGACAAGATTGAAGAAATTGAGTAGGTACCTAAGTTTGTGTAGGTACATAAGTAAAAATTAAAATGAAAAACAAAAGTTAAAGGAATTGGAGGGAACCTCAATGTGTACCTAGCTCTACTTCCCCTCTAGAACATTCTTTTTTTTTTGGCCCTAGGGCAAAGGTGGCTTTTATTTCCTTTCTCGGGAAGGGAGCGTACAACATTCTTAATAAGTGGTCACTGAATTCAGTGACCTTCAATGCTTTCAGAGATGAAATCTCACAAGTTCACAAGTCAGCCTTTTCCATCTTAAAATGTTCTACTTATTATTAGAAATGTCTTCCTTTCTTTTAACTCTTAACAAAATTGAGCTTTTCCACCTGACAACCTACAAATACAAATCACTGTTATATGCACACTGTGTGACACATGACATTTTATTAAAGTTCTCATTTGAAATTCGACACCTAAATCCAACATGAAAGCCCAGAAAAAGTCTGAGATAAGGAGAACAACAGCTCTGTTTCTCCCTTGATCTGCAACCAAACCCGCTGGCAAGCCAGCAGAGTGGGCTCCAACTTAGCATACACTTAAGCTCTCTCAATCTTCTCTGAGGAGCTGTCTCAACCTCAGTGAAGAAGTTGACATTTTATAATTTTCAATCAAACTTTCTTTCATTTCGGTCCAATATTCTAGCCTGTAAAGGCCTTTGTGAATCTCCATTCCACAATCTTTTGAGCTCGGCCGACTCTGTACGCTCCGCCTTCTGTCATAATTCCAATGATTAACTGAATTTTTATCCAAGCTGCTGAAAAGCTGTGAATAAGTTAAGACCATAGGATACACTGGCAAAGACCTTCACTCTGACATAATTACTTTAAACATGATTCATCAATTAATTATAACATCTCTACATGAGTTCTAGTCGATGGTGGCATCATAGAAGACTTCATATTACATAACTTTCCAACACCCAAATATCGATAAAACCTATCTCTAACATTTCCTCAGGGTGTCTATCTAATGACAACATTAGTTTATTCTTATTATATCTAGAAAAGTTCCTAAAAATTGCTTCCTTTTAAACCCATTCATAAGCCATTATTTAATAAAACGAAGCTAGAATTCTGATTCAAATGATCATGAAACCCAATAGCTTCTAATTACCAGAGTCAACCCTCGCTCCTCGTCTGAGTCCAGTCTTCAGGTACCTTCTCCATGTTCTATTATTCTTAAAAGACTATTTATAGTTATTTCAAATAGTCTAAAACTATATTATTCAACCTATCCTAAAGACCTGACTTAAAGGGTGTTACCATGTCCTAATCTACCTTGGGCTTTAATTAGCTCTCACTTCTGTCCATTCCCTTATTTTTTTTGGAAGATAATTTTGTTTCTTGCTTTTTACTTTTTTAAAAAAGCAGATGGAAGCAAGAGTCAAGACTCAGAAGCACTCTCTCACATTTACATGACACGACCTGCCCTGAACAGCAGGCCTATCTGTCTGGTCATTACCGACCTCCAGAATCCAAATTATGCTTCTTCAGATGTTTTTAACACGCTCCACCACACTGCTCATGGATGTCAGTTCATTTGTGCTTGATCTTTCTGACACTGGCGTTTTAAGTACCTACTACTCTTTTTCATTCATTATTGGTTACAAATGTTTTCTTCTACCTTTCATTCTTGTACCTTGAATTCAAAGAGCACCTTAAGAAGCTACTTCATTTTGTGCAAATTCCTTTATCCTTTCTTTCTCATTAGAATCAGTAGCCACTGGAGATCTTTCTTTCACTGATCCAGATCTCCTTTTAGAGTCTGTGAATATAAACAAGCTCACCTTTATGCTAATATTTTTCTAACTTACTTTCCTGAAGACAATCATACATCAGTAAGTACTGACTTTTTTCTTAGAATTTGACAAACTCTAAGAAGTTACCCTCACTTCTATGTTACCAACAAACACCCACTCCTTCGCTTGAATTAGGCCTGAAAAGTGCTTGAATTAGGCCTGAAAAGTAATGCCCTTCATTGTTCCTGTAACATCCTAAGACATATAGTTAGCAGTAAGAATACAAGATGGATTTATTTACATTTGAATAAGCACTGTTGTCAGGCTTAAATTCTTGGTGAAAGAAGATGGTTACAAATGACAGCAAAGTCTCAGTCTCAAAGTCTCAGTCTCAAAATAATTTAATGGGGAAAAAATGGTCTTTTCAATAAATGGTGCTGAAATAACTAGAAATCTATATGGGGAGCAATGAATAAACTTGACCCTTACCCCAAACAGTACACAAACATTAACTTGAAATAAGTCACAGATCTATATGTATAAGAAAGAACTATGGAACTTCTAGATTAAAACACAGTAGAAAATCTTTGTGACATTGGGTTAAACACAGATTTATTTTAACTAAAATAAGCACAAACTATAAAAGAAATATTTATAAAATAGATCTCATCAAAATTAAAATAGAACAATGAAATTAAAAACTCAACTTCAAGAAATACAGTTAAGAAAATCAAATACAAGCCACAGAGAAAATATTTGGAAAATATCTGCCAAAGAGATTGTGTCCAGAATATAAGATTTTTTTTTTAATGGGCAAATGATTTAACAGACACTTAAAATACCAAGTAGATATCTTCAAAAAGAAGAGACAATAAACATAAAAAGATGCTCAATATCACTAGTTATCAGAGAAACACAGATTAAAATCACACTGAGATCCACGAAAGATAAAAAGATGGACAATACTGAGCTTGCCAAGGGTGTGGAGCACCAGAACATTCACACAGGGCTAGGAAGAGTACAGAATGGTGCAACACCATTCAGAAGTTTACAAAGCTAAACATGAACTTTACCACTCGACCCAGTAATACAATCCCTGGGTATTTACCCAAAAGGCATTTACCCACAGCAAAATCATATAGTCAAAAAAAATTTTTATGTGAATGTACATACAAATATTATTCAGCATAATCAAAGATGAGAAACAACTCAAATGTCCATAAATTGTCCAAAACAACTCAAATGAATGGATCCTGACTTAGTAAACAAAGGGCATTGTGGCCATCAAGCCATCAGCCATGGCAGCTGCCCACACTGTACACCGGAGGGAGTTCAAGACGCAGAAAAAGACAAGACTGTTCCTAGGTAGTTAAGGTACATATCAAAGAAATGATTTCAGTAAGCCCAGACACACTAAATTCATTACCTTGAGATGTGTTTTTTAATCAGCTGAAATCTTTAGATGTTCAACTACCGGGTTTGTTTTTGCAAAAACTCCACATATCCTGGCTCCTCCCTTACCTGAGCAACTTGAGAGGTCTGTCTCCTGGGCTGAAGTCCTCAGTATGTCCACTGAATAAAACATAATTCTCAGCTTTTAGGTTGCGCAATTTTTTTCAGTCAACGAAATGAAACAAAGGAACACATTACTAACACATGCAATACTGTGAATAAAAGAAGTCAAACCAAAAGACCTCATGATGTACAATTCCATTTACATGAAATTCCAGAAAACACAGAACTATAGTGACAGCAGATTAGAGGCTGCTTAAGTCTGATGGCCAAGGGAGAGAGACACAAGAAAACAAGAATTTTTAGAATTCTTGATAGAACTTTTCTATATCAGGACGTGGTGGTGGCTATGTGACTATATATAATTATGAAAATTCATCAAGTTATGCTTCAAATGGATTCGTTTCACTGTACATAAACGATACTTCAATAAATCTGGAGGGAAAAGATTTCATCATCTCACACTTCTAATAACTAATCACTTTAAATTTTGTCTTTATTACACTGCAACTTCTTGCCATCTTTTGGAGAACCTCTAGATTCATGCCCCTATATGTATGTCTAGGTTGTTAGAAAAATCAAATAACTAAATTTATGCAAACAGTATGAAAAATAATCACCAACAAGCTCTGACTGAGGGCCTGAGCCCTCTCTAAACAGCATGCATGAGTTTAACTCACTGACTTCATAGTATCTACTTCGGAAGCTATTAGCTTCCTTCAGCCCATGAAATAACCTTTAGATAAAGTAAAGGATTATTATATAAAGAACAATGATAGCAACTAACACTAATCGTACCCCTGCCCCTCCACCCAGGCAGGCGCCACACAGAGCAGGCATGGTTATTTAGCCTACTCTTCACCCACAGTACTCCCACGCATGCAGACTTTACTCCAGTTCCAGGAGCACCTTCCCCTCCCCTCCTCCCTTCCGCTTTTCTGCTTCAGGGCCAGCGAATATCCCGGCCCCTGCAGCTGGCGCTCTCCTCTCCGTGCCGACTCTTCCCTCATCAGTCCCAGAGCCGCCTCTCCAGGGCCATCTTCAGGGGTTCTCTTACGGTGCCTTCATAGCTTCCTTGACAGAAAGCGCCACCACTGTCAACGGTTTGTTTTCTTTCTGTCTTCTCCACCGAACCCACAGGTCAGTCCGTGTCGCTTTATTTTCCACTGTAAACCAGTGCCAGCACAGTGTCCAGCACAAAACTGATGCTCACTGAACTTACTGCATGACTAAGTGAACAGACGGGAAATTCCCAATTTAATCCTCATCACAGCACCAGTGACACAGGAACCACTGGAGACTTGGAGGGGGCACACTGGCCATTACACAGTGGGGGTTTCCTGGGTATGGAAAAACCATACCCAGGTCTTTCCGTCTCCAAATCCTGTGCACCCCACTATGCGGCAATGCCTACAGGTGGTTCTGTAACGGACTGTTGAGGCCTACTCATCTAGTCTCAGACTACTGGTCAAACCCTATCACAACCTCAAGGGCTACTCAGATTATTTCCCTGGAATTTTATTTGATCAAATATTCTTTGAAATAATTGGGCCAGCTCAATTATTAAGCAGAAATATTTACTAGGCCTCATGGTACTTCCTGGAAAAGGCTTTAACTGGGTATGACTAAACGTATAGAACATTCCTAAACAATAGGTGTGTATTTTCACTAAAGGACGCTTACCCTATTAACCACAGAGCTTGCAGTCTCACGGCTCTTATCACTACCAGCTCTCACTCCACTGTACTTCCTGCCAAGACCAAACAACAAGATGCCAGCCATCCTAAGTAAAAGGCTCAAATATGCCTAGAGGCGTGGCATATACACACCAATTAAGAAAAAACAAAGGTTACATTCAGCAAAGTGAGACTTACTACAATAACTCTATTCATCAAGAAAAAAAACTAAAAGCCAAAAAAAGGACAGCAGAATAAAAGAGCTTTTGAATGACAGTGAACTTGAACAAGTGAGTCAGGATAGTGAGTCATCCGTGTGTACCTCAAAAATGTGAACAGATACTACCGCAGGTCCTAAGATGCTAATTATAATCATTGTCAAAATAAGGACATAATGTAGCTTTGTGCTGAATTCCTGTTTTCAATGGGGTTATAGTTTTGCCACCTACATTAGAATTGCAAATGGTTTTAAGATTAGTTCCTGAAATACCATCTATGGATAGGGGCAGCCAGGGAATATATAATGGAATATATAAGGGTACAACACCAACCAAAGGTCTGGTAAAGTTCAGTAATATCCTTCGGGGGGGTGGGGGGATGAAATAAAGAAATCCTTTTATGTTGGTGTAATACAATGCATGTTGTAAAGAGAATTCACACACACCAAGAGGAAGGACACCAATTAACTTTGGTTAATATTCTTAACTTTAAGTAATGAGACTTTCTTTTCTTGCAAGAAATGCTTCCAAATTTACCCAGCTCCACCAATCATATCACCATGCCAGACTTTACGTTCAAAAGCTTAGTGTCATTTTTAACATTTCTTTTTCTTTCACTCTTCTACATGTAATTTTCCACTAATTTCTGATTTTTTTTCAATCATCCCTTGCTTTTTTCATTTCCCCCACTACCACATTAGTCTACAACCATATTTTGTTCATGGAATTATATTTGCTGAATGGAAAGAAAATGTTGCTCCAAGATAATGTCCAATAATTCCCAACTGCGGTCTATTGGGATCATTTGGTAGGTATGTCATAAGTAACTTGTCCAGCATAATAATATTTGAATTTGAGTCTTTCACTATAGTAAAGTTCCTCTAACTTGGATTTCTATCTTGCCTTGTGCAGAAAATAAAATGATGGCACTTGGGCAACTACAGTAGATATAACAGACAAGCTGTCCATGAGACTCTCCACTCCAGTGACTGTTTCTTGTTATGTATGTTATAAACATATAAAAGGCTAAAAATCAATGACCCTTACTATGCTATGTGAGTGTATACTTATACTAGTTCACTGAACCCCCTCACTCCATTAATTAGTGTTAGATATGCCTGGGTACAACATAAAACTTAAAATGGCAAAACTGAAATGAAAGAAGATATTGATTTTCCTCTGGAAAATCAGAGGAAATCAGGAAATCCAGATTTCCAGATCTAAGTCATCTAGGTCTGATATGAAGACCTTAGAGTCAACAGGATTCCAGGCTCTTCAATCTTTCTTCTCCATTATCTCCCTCAAGACTTACATCCTCAAAGTCACCTAATGGACCAACGTGGTTGCTGGATCTTTAACCGTCACTTTGTGTTTCGACAGCAGAAATGAAGGAAGGTAGATGGCTAGAGGAAGCAGGAGTGTACAGAAGGAAAAGACTAACAACACTACCTGCCCCAGATAAAAACCTGCTAAGAGGCAGAAAATGCAGCACTCTCACAGGGCTGGGAAGACAGACACTGGTGCTCACAGCACCCACAACAGAGCCAAACCCCCACAGAAGAAGAAAGCAAAGAGCAGTCAGTCGGTCAGTCAGCTGCTTAACTCTGCAGTGCATTTGCTCATTCGTAAGCAGCACAGACTGAGAGAAGTCAAGTAGAGAGGAGCAATAGCAGTTAAAAAGCTTTTGGCAACCTCACAGTCCTGAAATGATTAAAAGCTGCAGTTCAAGATCCACCCTCAGAAAAGAAACCTGGTAGGTGGCCCAGACTTTCAGGTGGTCACTGAATGACTATACATTAGGATCAATGGAGAACTGGAAATGAACAAAGCCTAATAAATACTCAACTCAGCTTCAAACCCAGTGAACTAAGTTACCATGTCTCGTCTCTAACTGCCTGCCAGAAGCAAAAGTTTACCCAAAACTTCTACAAATATTTTACATAATAGCTGCTATTCTATAAAAAAAAAAAAAAAAAAAAAAAATCAGGCATAGGAAGAAAGAGTACCAAGAAAAAAAAAAAGAGAGACCCACAAGGTAAGTCAGATATTACAGTATCAGACATTTTTTAAAATTCTGTAATTAAAATGTTCAGGAAGATCAATGACAAGATAGATAATTTCACCAAAGACTTGGAATCCTCACCCTTTTTTAAAGAAGCATATGAAAACTCTAGGACTAAAAAATACAATCACTGAAATTAAAAACTCAACAGTCTTAACAGCAGATTTACCCTGGGATTTCTTTGGAAGGAATGATGCTAAAGCTGAAACTCCAGTACTTTGGCCACCTCATGAGAAGAGTTGACTCATTGGAAAAGACTCTGATGCTGGGAGGGACTGGGGGCAGGAGGAGAAGGGGAAGACCGAGGATGAGATGGCTGGATGGCATCACGGACTCGATGGACATGAGTCTGAGTGAACTCCAGGAGATGGTGATGAACAGGGAGGCCTGGCATGCTGCGATTCATGGGGTTGCAAAAAGTCGGACACGACTGAGTAACTGAACTGAATTGAACAAGAGGATTCGTGATCCAGAAAGACAAATCAGTAGAAAATATATAGACTGAAACGAGAGATCAAAAAAAAAAAAAACACCCACAGAAAATACATGAAGCGCATATGAGACACAAGAAATGGTATAACACACATATAACTGGAGACTCAGAAAGGGAAGATAGATATAATACTGTAGAAGCAGTTTTAAAGAGCCAATAAGCAAGAATGGTAACACAGATTCAAAAGGTAACATAAACCTCAATAAGGATAAATACAAAGAAAAAACCTCCTGGACACATCAGAGTAAAACTTCTGAAATCTAAAGAAGAAATCCTAAAAGCAGCCAGAGGAAAAGACAGATAACTTTCAAAGCAGCAGCAATAAATAAGACTAATGGCAAACTTCTAAACAGAAACTATGAAAATCAGCAGACAATGAAACAATACCTTTAAAGAGCTGAAAGAAAATAATCAGCAACTCAAAACTTCAAGAAATTATTTACACATCCTTTAAAATTGAATCCAAAAATAGAGATACTTCCTAGACCAACAACTGAGATATATAATGGTCACATACATACACTGAAATAATAAAAGTTCTTCAAGCCGAAGAATACGAGCCTTAATGAAAGAACAAACATGAAGGAAGGAATAAAGAGCAATATAAAAAGCAAATACAAGGATATTAAACACATGGGACTCAAGATGTAGCTAGACTCGAAACATACATGAATAATACCCAAAGGCAGGAAGATAGAAATGCAGGTAAAACATTTTAAGGTTCTTAAAGTTTAAGATTTTGTTGGGAAATGGGTAACAGCACTAATTTATCATATACTCAAATAACTCAAGGATGAAAAATGCAATCCAGGGTAACACTAAGAAACAGGAAAAGAATTTATAACAAGCTAATAAATGTGACAATGGATAATAAAAATTTGAATAATCTAAAAGCTATCCAGCAATGACAGAAAAAAAAATTTTAATAGGTGGGAAGACAGAAAAGGAGATTTATACTCATACATGATAGTAATATATGTAAATAGACTGAACACTCCAGTTAAAAGATAAAAATAATCAGAATAAATGTAAACATATAGATCTGTCTCTTATACACATCTAGATGTGTATAAGAGACAGACACAGAGCAGGCATGTTAGATATATACTACTCCGAAGAAACATATCTTAAATATAAGGACATAAAAGTTAAAAGAAAACAAACAAAACAAGAGAAAAGGTATACCATGCAAACACAAATCTAAAAAAGTTATCACTGTACTTAGATTAGACAAAGTAGACTTAGACAAGAATCATTAGTAGAGATAAAAAGTTACATGTCACAGCACCAAAAGAATCAATCCATGTGGAAAACCTAAGTATGCTTCAAAATACATAAAACAAAAACCAATAAAATTAAAAGGAAAAACAGACCAGGTAAAGTATTTTAAGGTTCTTCAATTCAAACTCAGAGTAGAATATTTTAATATAGAGAAAAGTCAGATAGTCTTAGGTTTCGCTAGACCTCTCTTAACAAACTGAACATATTCAGTATTTTTGAGTAAACTGATCTGCCTCTCAATTCTAGAGGTACTACCAACTGACAACCTAGATTTTTTATAATCCTTGCACGAAAGAAGGCCTTAGGGGTCATAATTAGACAATTTTAAAAGAATTCTAGAGCAACTCCATATACTCAAAAGAACTTTTAATGGATGACTAAAGCTGAAGCATACAACTCATTATCAATTATGGATATCATTTCATTAACTCTGCTTAATATTTTGTTGTCCTTCTATACCAAAGTTCCTGCATGCTTCCTTCATGCTCACTCAGCTCAGTTATTCATTCACAACTTCATTCAACATGTCAGAGAAACTTGAAATCATCTTCTTGGTCAAAACTAGGTAACTTCTTAATAGTAGGAAAGATTAAGGAATAGTCACCAAAAAAAAAGACATATGGAAACCAGTATTACAAAGCCAGCAAGTATGATACTCAATATAATACAACAGCAATTAAATTTTTATTACCATTTTTAATACCTCTTTATGATATAACCATAGCAACTATGGATGGATGGTAAAGTCTACACATTTCTCAAAATATAGTACATTTAGCAAAGGAGATTAAAGTGGTGTGAATAACATCCCACTTCAAATCAGACTTATGATTTTAAAAGCAAATTTTAAATTGACTTTCTGCCAACGTTAAATCGAAGTCACGGGGCTAAAAGTCTGACCAAAGTGAATTTAAAAGAAAAATGGAAAAGGATAAATTGAAGACAGTGAGTACAGACAACTCCCTGGAGATTTACTGCAAAAGGGAAGAGAGAAATGGAAGAGTTACTGGCAAGAAGAGCAGAGTCAAATGAAGTATTTTTTTAATCTGATAAGAGAAATAGCAGCACATGGAGTAATGATGGGAATGACGAACTGGAGGAAGAAACTGATGCCAAGAGAAAGGACAGCTGAGTGAGCAGGGTATATGAGCAGACGAGGACAGAGAATTCAGCACACAGGCAGAGGCTACCCTACGTGGGAGCAGCAAGCTCACACAGGGCAGGACAGGCAGAGTCCATGGGTTCAGCTGATGGAGCTAACTGACAGAATTAGTTGCTAGTCCCCTGTAGCAATTAGCTTCAAGTTTCTCAGTTACAAACGAAGACAAGAGAGCTGATATGCCAAAGAGAGGTTGAAGGTTTGAGAAATGTGGGGGAAATGAGACAGTCACCGACATGAATGAAGTAGTGTAATATAATATGACTGACAGGGAGAGTAAAATTCAGGACAAGTAGTCAGAGGCAGTGTCCTCTCCAGCCCCATGCAGCTGCACTGGTTTACGCAAAGTGGGTGTCAAGTCGGCCAGAGCCTGTCGGGAAGTCACAAGTCATGAGTCACCAAAGAGACTCTGAAGGCTTCTTCCCCTCTCCCTCTGCTCCCCAGCTGAATTCTCCCCTGCTTTACCGGGAGAAGCACCAGTGCTCAAGCACAGAGGAACATCGCCGCCCCAGGGTATCCTTTACCAGCAGGGCTCCCTCAGGTCTCTCTCCTTGTCTTTATGCCCTCTGTCATCAAGTTCTTCCATGAGTGATCATATCCTTTCCCAAAATGATGAATCCTGTAACCGTGTCCCTCTATCCACCCTGTACTACCTAGATGCTAAACTCCTCTCCTGATGCTTTCTGGATGTCTCCACTGGGTATCTACAGGCCAAATCCCACTGTGTCTAAAACAACCCTTGACAGTCTGGTCCTAGTCTGTGGTTGTGGAATTCCAAACACACCTCTATAGTTAAAACACACTGTACTTCTCCCTCACACACATCCAGCTCCTTAACAAGTCCACACCTCTACAGGTATCTAAAAGTAAAGTCAAGTCGCTCAGTCGTGTCCGACTCTTTGCGACCCCATGGACTGTAGCCTATCAGGTTCCACCGTCCATGGGATTTTCCAGGCAAGAGTGGTGGAGTAGATTGCCATTTCCTTCTCCAGGGGATCTTCCCAACCCAGGAATCAAACCCGGGTCTCCTGCATTGCAGGCAGACGCTTTACCATCTGAGCCACCAGGGAAGCCCCAGGTATCTAGTTACCTCATTAACTTTATATAAACTACAGCCACTTAATCCCAATCAAGTTGAAAGTTACAACATACTGAAGTTGGTCCGCAAATAATAGTGTAATAAAGGAAAATTCTCATAAGAAAACAGATTTGTATATGTGTGTATCTAAAGGTACTATATAGGCAGTATATAACAGTATAATATACAAACTAGTTTTTCAGGGAGTTTCTGAAGATTATAAATAAATCTGTAAATGCTTTAGGATGTTTCTATTAAACGCAATATTTACTGACCCAAATAACAATTTCTTACCCTAAAAATACATGATCATGGAAATTATAACATCAAAACATAAAAATAAGGATATGGCTGATTTAATCATTTTCTGAGTACAATAAAACGGCAACTTTAAGATCAATTTCCAGACCACTCAATAATTCAACATCCAAAGTGAACATGTGTATTCCAAGCACCACAGTAAGGCATGTTACAGCTTAAAGAGTAGCTTAAAGATTACAATGGAGTAATACAAAGTCTCATTTTGACCTCAATTATTAGAGTTTAACATTTATGGAGGGCCAAACATGTGTATCACCTAAGTAATATTAAACTGCAATAATATATGGACATACAATGCATTAAGTTCAAATTTACTTTGCTTTCTTAAACAATACAAAGTACAACCTAAATCTTGATCAAACATCTTATAAACACTGTGGCAAACTGATTATGGAAAGAGATGACTGCTTCCAACTGGTTGGGGAGGGGAGCCCCTTCTCACTCCTGATCCCAAACACCAGCTCCACCACTGACCAGTGACTTGATTTCAACCTCTCAGTCTCACTTCCAGTAAGCGAAGACTGAGTCAACCCTGCGCCACGTAAGGTTGTCTGCAGGATTTAAGACAGTCTGTAAAGCAAGTAGTATTTTGCACATGGGAAAAAAACTGAGAGAGACTATAAAATATTAATAGAGATCTTTCCTGAGTAAGGAAATTAGAAGATTTTTTTTTTTTTAATCCCCTTGTATGTTCTACATTGTATAAGCTTTCTCTACCAGGATAATAATTTTGTAAAAATAAAAGGAAAAAATACAATGTTTTATTATAGAAAAAAGTATAATATCTCAAATTTCATATACTCATTCCTAATAGCACTCACTGTTTGAATACTGTGTGCAGATACATTATACAAGCACACAGACACATTTTCTTTGCTCAGGGCTCACAGAAATCTCTGAATGGGCCAACGAGGCATTTATATAAACTATGTCTGCTACTGCTAAGTCACTTCAGTCGTGTCCGACTCTGTGCGACCCCATAGATGGCAGCTCACCAGGCTCCCCCATCCTTGGGATTCTCCAGGCAAGAACACTGGAGTGGGTTGCCATTACCTTCTCCAATGCATGAAAGTAAAAAGTGAAAATGAAGTCGCTCAGTTGTGTCCAACTCCTAGCGACTCCATGGACTGCAGCCCACCAGGCTCCTCCATCCATGGGATTTTCGAAGCAAGAGTACTGGAGTGGGGTGCCATTGCTTTCTCCGAAACTATGTCTAATATTAAGCAAAACAAGCTTTTAAATGTAAGAAAACGGAAGATCAGAAAGGTCACTTAGCTACGGACATGACAGAATCAGGATTCAAACCCCAGCCTGACCTGCGTGCTCGGCACACTACCTTACACAAGGTTAATTATTAACTTGTCAACAAAGGCGAGAATCATCCTACTATGAAGGAACAGAAAGAAAATGCAAATACCTGAAGGCTCAGGGGCTTTCTTCCCATATAACTCTGCCCTAAAACACTCTATTCTCCTTGCTTTACCGCTGTTAATAAGATCCTCTAAAAGAGGAACACTGATGGGATAGGATATCTGTTTTTTAAACATCCCTGGATTTAGCAAACTTTATGTATCAAGCCATCTCAGAACAAAGGTAAATAAGAAAAAAAGAGCCCTGAACTGGGGCCGGGGTGCGGAGGGGGGGGTTCAAATAGCAGTTAAAATTCACATACTTTAGGCACCTAGAGTCTCAAAACCTTCGTTCAGAACAAACTTATCCTGTTTGTATTCAGAACTATTTTCAGACACAATTAAAACCAGGTTGCTGGTTGCTTCATTCTCCAGTCAAAGAAGACTGAAGCAGGAAATTAGAAATAGGAAGAACTGTTAGAGGCAGAAACACTGGTAAAATACAAAAGGTACGGCTGTCTAAGAAGTCAAAACTAAAAGATGTATAAGAAAGCGTTAAAAAACATTTAATCTAAATCTTTTTTGAGTACATTCAAGCAGCCCTGAGTATCTCATTAGGCCTTGCCTTCAGTTCAGTTAAGTCGCTCAGTCGCATCCAACTTTTTGCAAACCCTTGGACTGCAGCACGTCAGGCTTCCCTGTCCATCACCAACTTCCAGAGCTTACTCAAACTCATGTCCATCAAGTCAGTGATGCCATCCAACCATCTCATCTTCTGTTGCCCCCTTCTCCTCCCGCCTTCAATCTTTCTCTGCCTTACTATGAAAAAATATCTAGTACACTAAGCTGAGCGCCGAAGAATTGATGCTTTTGAACTGTGGTGTTGGAGTCCAAGACTCCTGAGAGTCCCTTGGACTGCAAGGAGATCCAACCAGTCCATTCTGAAGGAGATCAGCCCTGGGATTTCTTTGGAAGGAATGATGCTAAAGCTGAAACTCCAGTACTTTGGCCACCTCACGCGAAGAGTTGACTCATTGGAAAAGACTTTGATGCTGGGAGGGACTGGGGGCAGGAGGAGAAGGGGACGACAGAGGATGGCTGGATGGCATCAGTGACTCGATGGACGTGAGTCTGAGTGAACTCCGGGAGTTGGTGATGGACAGGGAGGCCTGGTGTGCTGCGATTCATGGGATCGCAAAGAGTCGGACACGACTGAGCGACTGAACTGAACTGAATTGATGCCATAAAATGGTGAAATGATATGTTACATAGTTCCATCCAGAATAACTTAAAAGTATGTGCTTTAAGCATCCAAAAATTTACATTATACAAAACTTACATTTGCTAACTGAACAATTATTACAAGCTTGTAAACTATTCAAGCAATACAGATGTATATATAGAAAAGTGAGATCTTTTTCCACATTCTCCCTTCCCAAACCAACTTTCCAATGTTAACTGTTCTTGGTGTTCTTCTATAGAGTCCTTCTCTTCTGAATAGGCCAAAAAAGATGTAATCATACTGCACACATATACACCTGCACACATGCGCAAGAACACATACAAATTTATAGAGGGCAGGTGGTAGAACTCTGCTTTGCATGCTGCTGAGCCGCTTCAGTCGTGTCCGACTCTGTGCGACCCCAGAGACGGCAGCCCACCAGGCTCCCCCGTCCCTGGGATTCTCCAGGCAAGAACACTGGAGTGGGTTGCCATTTCCCTCTCCAATGCGTGAAACTGAAAAGTGAAAGTGAAGTCGCTCAGTCGTGTCTGACTCAGTGATCCCCTGGACTGCAGCCCACCAGGCTCCTCCGTCCATGGGATTTTCAAGGCAAGAGTACTGGAGTGGGGTGCCATCTGCTTTGCATAATCTACAAAAATTTTTTTCCTACTAACATATATTTCATGGCTGTTTTCCAAACCTGTTCTCATAAATCAAGTATTATTTCTACTGGCGGGCTCTCCTGTACTCCACTGTATGGATATACCATGATGCAAGAGTTTTTCTCTCACTGACATTCAGATACTTCCTCAGTTCAGTCGTTCAGTCATGTCCAACTCTTTGCGACCCCATGAATCGCAGCACGCCAGGCCTCCCTGTTCATCACCATCTC